>JAANYP010007378.1:0-310859 GCA_020465985.1 Centrapalus pauciflorus | reverse complement strand
TATAACACTTAGGATTTAGTTGCATTATGTGTGAAAGCCTAAATACTTAGAGTCTGTAACGACGGTGCTAATTTTCGTCACTTTGAACCTATGTATCTAAGACTTTAACTCCTTTTCTGATATTCTTTTTTTTTTGTATTTTTGTAATTTTCTCTCTTTTTTCTTTTGTTTTGCATAGCAAAAAGCAGTAAACTAAGCTAACCTACTAACTTACTAAAAATAGATACTTACTAAAAATAGAAACTTTCCTAAATTAGCAGCCTACCGGAAAAAAGAAAGAAATATAACAACTATAAAAGGAAGTAAAATACTACTAAGGTCAATTTACTCTGGGTTGCGCATTCCATTAAGTTGAATTAAATACTCAAATCGTGACTTATCAAACGCTTTGGTAAATAAATCAGCATTATTATCTTCTGTTGCCACTTTTACCAGTTTGATCAAGTTCTTTTCAGCACAATCACGAATAAAATGATGCCTTATGTCTATGTGCTTTGTTTTACTGTGTTTAACTGGATTATTTGTTATCGCAATTGTAGATTGATTGTCTATCCTAATTGGAGTTTGAGTATAAGCCAAACCGTAATCCCGCAATTGTTGTTGTATCCACAGAACCTGTGAACAGCAACTACCAGCAGCAACATACTCGGCCTCGCACGTTGACACGGCTACCGATGTTTGTTTCTTGCATTGCCAGGATACCAATCTTCCTCCTAGGAACTGACAACCTCCAGTCGTAGATTTGCGCGTCAAGCTGCATCCTCCGTAGTCAGAATCTGTGAACGCCTCCAACTCTAGATCTCCCTCCGCGTGATACCAAAGTCCCAGCTTCGGTTTCGACTTGAGGTATCGTAGAATCCGCTTCACAGCTTTCATATGCATCTCCTTCGGATTCGCTTGAAACCTAGCACAAATACACACAGCAAACATTATATCAGGTCTTGAAGCAGTTAAATACATAAGTGACCCAATCATGGCCCGATATAAAGTCGGATCCACATCGGTATCACCATCAGTACCCGGCCCGAGATTGTGATTCACTTGAATCGGCGTGCTGAAGTGGGCAGTCAACTTTGTTCCTTCCATCCAAAACCGTTCCAATATGTCATAGACATACTTGGTCTGATGGATAAACATGCCTTCCTTCTTCTGGTCAACTTGTAACCCCAAAAAGAAATTCAACTCCCCCATAGCACTCATCTCGAACTTCGACTTCATAACCTTCTCGAAATCTTTGCACATCTGTTCGTCTGATGATCCAAAAATGATATCATCGACGTACACTTGTACCAAGATAAAGTGATCTCCCTTTCTTTTCACAAACAGAGTACTATCTATCCTACCCCTCTCAAAGCCATTTTCTAAAAGATGGTTGGATAGAGTCTCATACCATGCCCTAGGTGCCTGATGTAATCCATAAAGAGCCTTATCTAATCGATATACTCTATCAGGATATTTAGGATCTGTAAACCCGGGCGGCTGTTCTACATACACCAACTCCTTCACTTTCCCATACAGGAAAGCACTCTTAACATCTAACTGATATACCTTAAATCCCTTGAAGGAGGCAAAAGCTAAAAACAACCTAATTGCTTCTAACCTTGCTACTAGTGCAAACACTTCGTTGTAATCGATTCCCTCCTCTTGGTTGAAACCCTTTACAACTAATCTCGCCTTGTTGCGCGTGACTATACCCCGATCGTCTCTCTTGCACTTAAAAACCCATTTGGTTCCTATTGCAATCTCCCCTCGAGGTAACGGAACTAACTCCCACACTTCTAGTTTCCTAAATTGTGACAGTTCTTCCTGCATCGCTTCAACCCAGGAGTTGTCCTTAAGTGCCATTTGCACATTTTTGGGCTCTACTTGCGATATGAAACACGAATATAGACATGTATGATATGCCTCGGAGTCGTTTATCATCGACAACAACACAGTGTTGTTATTTACACTACTCCGTGTCCTCACACCCTCGTTAGGATTTCCTATGATGCTATCTATAGGATGGTTCTTGTTAATCCTAGAGGTCTCTATTTCGTCTACCCTTAGATTATCTCCTAAGTTGGATCCTATTTCACCTAAAGGGGGAACAGGCTCAGCTTCCACATCCTCTTCCTCACGGACGTTTTCCTCAGAGGCAGAACTTGATGCTTGAGTCTGATTCTCAGTGTTAGGTTCTTCTGGATTAGCAACTTCTGGAGAACTATCTACAGTCGCAGTAGGCTCGGACGTAGATTCGAACGTGGTCCTTGGAAAAATATGGCCATCGTCATTTAGGTGCAACGTCGCCATGTCTTTTTCGATTGTACCTGCAGTATCATCCAAAGGAATGTTAAATGACTCAAATAACTTATCATAGTCAAAAATCCATTCCGGACCAGTTTGGGGTTCATGTGTATAACTTGTGACTTCAATATTATACACAATCTCCACAGTACCACTCTTTTTGTTAAAAACCCGTTTGTTTGGTGAGTTTGGCACATAACCTAGGAAGTATCCTTCGTCAGCCTTTTCCCCAAACTTCGGTTGATGTTTTGTCCTTAAAAGTGTGCATGGTACTCCAAACGGTTCGAATCCAGTTAAGTTAGGTGGCCTTTTATTTAAAATTTCATAACATGTTTTGTTCAATGATTTGACTGTAAGGACTCTATTTAAAATATGGCACGCGGTATTCACTGCCTCCCCCCAAAACATGGTAGGAAGCTTTGAATCCGAAAGCATAGTCCTTGCAGCCTCAATCAATGTTCTGTTGTTACGTTCGGCCACCCCATTCTGTTGAGGTTCATATGGTGCACTGAATTGATGCACGATGCCCTTTGATAGGCAATATACACCAATTACAGAGTTTTTAAATTCAGTCCCATTATCACTACGTATATTTTTAACCCTTGTTCCGTAGGAATTCTCCACTTGGTCTAAGAACCCGATGAGCTTTGTAGCCGTCTCGTCCTTCGTACCTAAAAAGAAAACCCATGAAACCCGTGAGTAATCGTCAGTGATAACTAAGCAAAACCAACTACCTCCTATACTCCTTTTGTTGATAGGGCCGAAAAGGTCCATATGCAACAAATCGAATGTCGAGGTTATGGAATTCAGCTTCTTGGACTTGTGTGTCTTTTTATGTTGCTTGCCCTTCATGCACGGTAGACACTTGTCTTCAAATTGAAAGCTCTTCAAAGGCACACCTTGCACCAAACCATTCTTCGTTATGTAGTTCATTTTCCTTAGGTGCAAGTGAGCCATGCGTCTGTGCCAAAAAACCGATTCCGTCTCCGAAGCTTTTGATAGTAAGCAGATCGGACCCATCGAATTATCTGGCTTGTTCATGTCGAGCATGTACAAGTCATTCTTCCTTGGAGCCCGCATCAATATCCAATCTTCAGGTATCTTGAATCCCGGCTTTAGCACTAACGCCTCAGTGTCAGTAAATAACACCGAGTTCTTCTTATCACAGATTTGAGATACACTAATAAGATTATGAACCAGTTTATCAACGTGATAAACTTGATCCAATGTAATCGTCCCATTAGTGACTTCTCCAGTTCCAGTGATATTTCCTCCTTTGTTGCCCGCGAATGATACAAATCCCCTATTACCCCCTTTGAAGTCTGTGAGAAGACTTCTTTCCCCCGTCATATGCCTGGAGCAACCACTGTCGACGAACCACTTGTTGTTTGGACCGGTAGTTATCTCCTGCACATGAAAGAAAAATAGGTTAGTTATCACGGGGAACCCAAGCCATGACTGACTTGGTAATACCATTCTCGTCCACATACTTGAACTCTTTCAAGTACCCATCTCGCCTTTCAGGTGACTTGGGCCTTTGAGCTGAATTCTGTTGTGGTGCCGAGTGATTTAGATTCACTCTTTGCCTTTGAGTAGGCATTTGTTGTGGTGCTCTAGAATAAGTCTTATTATACTGCATTTCAGACTGTGATCCCTGAGCTTTTACCGAAACATATTGTCTAACAGGAGTATGTGACCTAACTGGAGTGTGTGACCTGCTAGGTGTGGTGCTCCTATAGACTTGTTGAGGTGCTGACCTAGATTGATTAATGACACGATTCGGTGAATTTGTCTTAACCACTTCTTTTGGTCCAACCTTAACCGGTGTTTGTTTCACAACAGGTTTTGGTGCGGCCTGCACAGTTTTCTCGGTACTCTGAGAACTACTCGTGCTCGCCACACTTGGTGAGGGCTTAACAGGTGTTGGATTCACTGTCTTAGGGGTAACATCAGCTTTCCTATTTGGACAGTGAGAAGCAACATGCCCTTTCTCGTGACATCTAAAGCAAGACATCTTATCCATGGACTTTTTGGTTGGTCCCTTAGATCTAGGTGTCTCACTAGTGTCTATTGCCTTTGGTACTTCTACAGTGTCTGTCTCTTCGACCTGGTCAGCCCATGAAATTTTCTGTTTTCCTGCAGGTGTTTCACTGGAGGAAGACACAAATTTCACTTTCTTGACCTTGACAGTAGAGTCATCCACCTTAGGTGTATTTTCAACTTTAGGCTCAGGTGTAGGTTCAGGTAGGTCCTCTAAAACTACTGACTTGTCAGTTTTCTCCTGAGGCTGAGGCACATAGTTATCATTGAAAGGTGGAGGAATTTCGTGAAAACCTAGACCTACAGGCTTCTTAGACTGTCTTTGGGCATCTAAGACTTTTCCTAGGTTTAGGCTCGAATTCCTAAACTTTTCCAACTTACTATTTGCCTCTGCTACCTTAAGCTTGGTCTCGGCTAGCTCTATGTCCTTGTCTTTCAGACTTTTGGTCAAGGCTTCTACGTGCTCATACATAAGTTCTATCCTAACACACTGCTCACTCAGTTTGTCTTTTAGAACGATTACATCTTGAGCATCAGCCTTAAGCTTTTCTTTTAAATCTTGTTTTATATCATTAAGGCTAGCATTTTCTATTTTTAAGTTTTCATTTTGAGCAGCTATGGTCTTATGTGAGTCTAAGACTAGATTTAACCTATCGTTAGAACTAACACATAAAGCACATAAATCACGAAATAGAGAATTAGAAAGACTAACCTTAGAGTTATCAGATTCCACGTTGGCCATCTGAGCAGCAAACTCCAGCACGGTCTGATCATTCGCTTTCTCTACCCACATCGGACTGTTTTCCCTTGTGGTCTGCTCATCCTCATCACAACCATTTTCCGTAACTTCAGCCATGAAAGCTCTAGCGTTGGACTCCGGATGTGAACTCCAGTCATAAGAACCATCTAGCTGTCTGTCAGAAGTGACATTGGATATCAGACCCGCTAGATTGGCTTGACCAGATGAAGAACTCGGAAGATATCTCTGTTGGGACTGATTTTGGTACTGTCCTTGGTGCTGACTCTGTCCTTGGTATGATTCTACCTTCGGTCTTTGACACTCCCTGGCGAAATGTCCCAATCCCTGACAGTTGTAGCATTTGACCTTGGACTTATCAAATCCTATCCCCTTGTTATTCATTTGCAGATTTCTTCCAGTTCTCTTTATGAATCTCTTCACCCTCTGGGTTACCATGGCCAGTTGCCATTTCAGATCCATTTCCTCTAAGTCATCAGGGTCGACCTGATCGTAATCTTCATCCCAAAGAGCCGGATCATTGATCTTCCCTTGAACGCAATTTCCATATGCGGCCACAAACGAAGCAAGTAGATTCAGATGCTCTTCCGCTGACTTTGCGCTCATAGGCATCTTTGAATAGCTCTGACTGGTCGATGCCTGCTGGACTTGAGGTTGCGGTTCTTCCGATCTTCCTAACCCTAAGAACGCGCGATTTAATGAGTCCTCGGACTCTGGTGGCGAGGACGTTTCTCCAGTGAAAAACGCTGTAGCACTCTTCTGATCAGCTGTCACTGATGATTTAGATGTCTTTCCAAAATACATCGCCGGATTTTGGACTTGCTCGTAATCAGTCTCAGCCTTTATCATTTCGAAGTGATATGCCCTCAACGTTCCAACGATGTCATCCAGTGATTGAGCATAGTATTTATCTTCATTTAGCTTAATCATTGCCACGTACATAGCCCATTTGGCCGGTAGGGCATCAGGAAGCTTGTTGTTCTTGTCTGTGTCAGAATACTCAATACCATGACTTTCAAGCTCTGTTATCAGATGATAAAATCGTGTGATAATATCATCCAACTGTTCATCCTTAAGAGCCTTGAAAATTGCAAACTGTTGGGTCAACAGCTCTGTACGCTTTCTACGCACCCGTGGATTACCCTCACACCTTTTCTGGAGAGACTCCCAAAGTTCTTTCGACGTCCTCTGAGTCCGAAATGTGTGCAAGATATCTTGAGGTAACGCCATTCGGATAATAGAGAAAGCCTTGTTTTCAGCTTCAAATAGTTTCTTGTCATCTTCTTTCATCATTTGATATGACAAGACCTTTTGACGGCCTTCTACCTCAGATACTGGTGGAATGTACCCTTCATCTATGCACACCCACATGCGCATATCGTTGAATCGTACAAAATCCGTAAATCTATCCTTCCACCAGTAGTAATCCTCAACTTTCATCAGCTTAGGTGGTGCATTGGCCTTCCCAACTTCGTGATCCATTTCAAGGAATTTCTGAAGGTTTGACATCTTTTCTGAAACAAATTGAATTTAGACTTAATTAAATTAATTCGAAACTAATGTGAATTAACTCTTTCGAATCTAGATAGATTCGAATGTAATTAGATTCCAATTTATTTGGGATTAAATTCGATTAAGTATTGTAATTCAATTAGATTCGAAATATGTCAGATTCGAACAATTCCTTAGATTCGAAGATATGTCAGATTCGAAGGACCCTATAGATTCGAAGACCTTAGAATCGAAGGCACAATAGAATCGAAATTCAGCAGAATCGAAGCTCAGACTCGAAACAGTAACAAACTCGAAACAAACTCGAAAACAATATAGACTCGAGATCCAATTCGAATGTAGTAACAGATTCGAAACACCACAGACTCGAAACTGACTGAAATTGACTCGAAAGGAGCGTATTTTGGTTAGACTCGAAAATAAAGTAAAACCCTAATTACCCCTATAGATTCGAGCGCCGCAAACTCGAAAAACGGCTAACACTTTGATTTTTTTTGACGTTTTACGGATTAAATCAGTATTTTTCAAATGAAAAATAATGATTTCGACCAAAAACGTGAAAAACGACAAAGTGTTTCCCGAATATGAATTTGCTAAGCTCAAAAACACGTTTTTGAGAGAAAAACCGTCCAACTAGCGTCAAGAAACCTAGAATGTTTCTGATGAACACGAAGAACACCACGAACACTCCGTAGGCTCTGATACCACTTGTAAGGTCTACCAATGCAAGATCTATCTAGACGCTGATCCGTTAACGAGTGCGGAATCCTCGTTGACGGTTAGACGGACAACTCTCAACCAACGGAAACACGGAGACTATTAGACGCTGAACGAACGACACACGAACGATCCTACGTACTAATTCTCTCCGAAACGGGACTCACCTAGCTGATAAACTCGAGATCGCCTATTGCTTAATTCCTCACGAATTCTGCCAAAGGTCTGCTAATCATTCGAGTCTATCCCTAATTATAGACCCTGATTCGAGTCTGTTGTGGGCCAGCCTCGAATCTGGCCTAAGGCCCATTCGAATCTGTCCATCTGACAGATTCGAATCTAGCCCATTCAAATCTAAGGATACATTCGAATCTATCACAGATTCGAATGCCTTCCTTAACCTATTCGAATCTAGCCAAATGCACTTAAACAATTAAGTGATGAAACTTATGTTTTAACTTATGCTTGACATAATCTTTGACCTTTATGTTTGAACTTCTTGTAATATGTTACATCAAGTTCAAACACACAATCAATAACAGACAAACACATATTAAACATATATATCAAAATACTGGTTAACTCAGAATATTACCTAAATCATAATCGATTAGACTGCTATCGTCACACAGGGTGTACCAACAGAACTAAGTTCGTAAACTACTCAAGTTCGTACACATTGTTCCTGATGAACAAGTTCGAGATCAGCTTTTTGAATATCAAAACTCATGATTTAATAGTTTTTAGACTTTATTACCAATGAATCTAGTCCTAAAAGGTTCTAATCGAGTTTATTGATGTTTTATTTTTAGTTTTATAGCCTTAAACTTAGTATTTAAAGAACACCCAGTATTCGGCTATGTTAAACCCAAAATACACGATTTTAAACCATTAAAAGTCTCAATAACACTTAGTAAATTGTTTGTTAGATAAACCGACAATAAAGTAGTGTTATTTCAAGTTGGAACTGTAGGATCTTCGTGGGACGGGAGTTAAACTCGTGAACTAGCGACAAGTTCGAGATCGCTGTAGAAAGTTCGAGATCATCGCCTTTATAAGTTCGTGATGAGTTATGTTCAAGAGTAGGTGACTTAAATAAATGCATATTCCCTATTTATAGTCAACTATGCTACGAACTTAGCTGCATTAAGTTCGTTTGAACTTATGTGTCCACGAACTTAAGTCCAAATCTTGAATAACTTTGAAAAATATTCAACTTTTTCAACTTTCACAACTTTTTCAACTTTTCGAAACACTTCACACTAAGCAAACAGATTATCACGCAATTTTTGTTTTTCCAACTAAAATGCATCCTAGTAACTGACCTCGATCCTATTTATTTAAAATTTACCTAAACTTAAAATAAAATAAACTAAGGTGAAAGAAAATAAAATAAAATAAAGTAAAGCAGAATCTAATAAAAAAATAATTTGCAAAAATTTAAAGACAAAAATACACTAACTAAATCTTTTTTCGAGAGTGTCAAAGAAGATTCAATCAGATAGCGTTGCCAACTCCCTTTCGGCGTTGCACTTTCACACTTTGAAATTTTGATTCCCTTTATTATTTGTCGTAACATACATACCATGTCAATTGTCAGTATGTTTGTCCACTTAAACACTCAACACTTAAAATTTTCCTTTAGCATTTTTATGTACCAAGAAATTACCTTACGTGTCCCATACTTAGACATACTTCTATGATCGAAACAGACATACAATCGTTATGACTTTTTGGTATTTGTAAATCATCGTTAAAAGGCAAACTTCGGACACAGTTCTGTATTTACATACAACAGAGTGTCTTAGTTTGTCTTAGGGTAGAGCATACTTCTTTTATTTTAGCCAAGACAACGGTGATAGGTCTGTACTTTCGTACAACAAAGCGACGTATCTTGTTATATTGAGTCAAAGCAGCGGTGACAGATCTGTACTTACGTACAACAAAGCGACAAGTCTTGACTCTCTTTACATTTCATGCTTGCTCCCTTTTAAGATGTAATCTGATGAAGCCATACATCCCCTAGACTGATTTACATACCTCATTCATAATTATTATACGTGAGCCTCTAACACAGAAATTAAGATCTATTGGTCATTCCTTTTAAGTTAGTTATACATATGACATTTTCATGATTGATTTATGCTTTTAGGAAAACCGTCATGTTTTATGCCTATCAACATATCAAAACATGAACATGTATATCACTTTGATTTTAGAGTGCATTATGTGTGAAAGTTTAACACTTAGAGTTTTTTAGGCTGTGCTAAATTTCGTCATGTTGAACCTTAGACTCTAAGACTTCTCTCTTTATTTCATTTTTCTCTTTTTTGAATTTTTTATGGTTTTCTCTCTTTTTTCTTTTCTTTACCTTTTTTAAGTAAAGTAACTAATAAGACAAACTAACAACCAAAAAATATTTAAAAGAAAGATTATCTACTGAGGTCAGGCTACTTTGGATTTCGCATCCCATTTAGTTGGACTAACAACTCAAAGCGTGATGTATCAAAAGCTTTTGTGAACATATCCGTAAAGTTGTCTTCCGTTGGAACTTTTACCAATTTTATCAGGTTTTTCTCAGCACAGTCACGAATAAAGTGATGTCTTATATCTATGTGCTTAGTTTTACTGTGCTTTACCGGATTATTGGTTATAACGATCGTGGATTGATTGTCTATCCTAATGGGAGTATGATTATAAGTCAAATCGTAATCCCGCAATTGTTGTTGAACCCACAGAACCTGTGAACAGCAACTACCAGCAACTACATATTCGGCCTCGCATGTTGATACGACTACCAAAGCCTGTTTCTTGCATTGCCAGGAAACCAGTCTCCCTCCAAGGAACTGACAACCACCCATTGTTGACTTTCTATTCAAGATGCACCCTCCATAATTTGAGTCTGTGTAAGCTTCCAATTTTAGATCTCCATCAGGATGATACCAAAGTCCCAGCTTCGGTTTCGACCTCAGGTATCTCAGAATCCGATTCACAGCTCTCGTGTGCATCTCCTTGGGGTTAGCTTGAAATCTGGCACAAAAACAAATAGCAAACATTATTTCAGGTCGAGAAGCAGTTAAATACATGAGTGACCCGATCATGGCCCGATATAATGTCGGATCCACATCAGTATCACTATCAGTACCCGGTTCGAGATTGTGACTGACTTGAATTGGTGTACAGAAATATGTTGTAAGCTTTGTTCCTTCCATCCCAAAGCGCTCAAAATTTTCGTACACATACTTCGTCTGATGAATGAACATCCCCTCCTTTCGTTGTTCAACTTGTAAACCGAGTAAAAAGTTCAGCTCTCCCAACGCACTCATCTCAAACATGGACTTCATAACCTTCTCAAAATCTTTGCACATTTGTTCATTTGATGACCCAAAGATGATGTCGTCCACATAAACTTGTACCAGTATGAAATCGTCACCTTTCCTTTTAATGAACAGTTTACTATTTATTCTCCCTCTCTCGAACCCATTTTCCAAGGGATAAGTATATAGTGTCTCGTACCACGCCCTAGGTGCCTGATGTAATCCATACAGAGCCTTATCCAATCTATATACTCTGTCTGGATACATGGGATCAGTAAACACTGGCGGTTTGCTCGACAAATACCAATTCCTTCACTTTCCCGTACAAGAAGGCACTTTTGACGTCTAGCTGATATACTTTGAAGCCTTTGAAGGATGCAAAGGCAAGAAACAATATGGTAGCTTCAAGCCTTGCGACTGGTCCAAACACCTCATTATAATGAATCCCTTCTTCTTGGTTGAACCCTTTGACTACAAGTCTTGCCTTGTTTCGTGTAACGATGCCTCGATCATCCCTTTTGCACTTAAAGACCCATTTGGTCCCTATTGCAACTTCTCCACTAGGCAAAGGCACTAACTCTCAGACTTCTAGCTTTTTGAACTGTGAAAGTTCTTCTTGCATTGCTTCAACCCAAGAATTATCCTTCAGAGCCATTTGCACATTCTTCGGGTCAACTTGAGAGATGAAACAAGAGTACATGCAAGTGTGAAATGCCTCGGAATCATTGATCATCGATAAAAATACTGTGTTGCTATTCACACTACTCCTAGTTCTCACACTAACATTTGGATTCCCAATGATGTCTTCAGTCGGATGATCCTTATTTACTCTCGATGTTTCAACTGCATCAACCCAAAGATTGTCTACCAGATTCGATCCCATTTCGCCTAGTGGGGGGTGTGACTTCAGATGGAACATCCTGCTCATGATCACTGTCTTCTGAGGCTGGACTATTTGTCTGATTCACATCATTAGATGACAATGGTTCTGCATTTGTTGGGACCCATCTTCTGTCGATATATTTTCAGATGTCATGGGAATACTCGAATTTGGAAAGACCCTACCCTCGTCATTAAGATTTAAGGTTGAGAATTCATTTTCCACAGTTCCTGCATCACCACTAAAAGGAATGTAAAATGATTCAAACACTGAGTCATAATCAAATAACCATTCTGGACCAATTTGGGGTTCATGTGAATAACTTGTTACATCAATGTTAAACAGAATTTCTACTGTACCAGTAGTTTTATTAAAAACTCTCTTGTTTGGTGAATTTGGGACATAACCTAGGAAGTATCCTTTGTCTGCCTTTTCTCCAAACTTAGGTTGAGGTTTCATTTTTAATAAAGTACATGGCACCCCAAAAAGTTTCAAAGCCAGTTAAATTCGGGGGTCTTTAATTTAAATCTCATAACAGGTTTTATTCAAAGATTTGACAGCAAGGACTCTATTTAACACATGACACGCGGTATTCACTGCCTCTCCCCAAAACATAGTGGGAAGCTTTGAATCCGAGAGCATAGTCATTGATGCCTCAATCAATATCCTGTTTTTCCTTTCTGCCACCCCATTTTGTTGTGGCTCATATGGTGCACTAAAATGATACACTGTGCCTTTAGTTAGGCAATATACACAAATTACTACATTTTTAAATTCTTTTCCGTTATCACTTCTGATACGTTTTACCCATTTTTCGTATGAGTTCTCAACTTGGTCTAAGAACCCAATCAGCGTGCCTGCTGTCTCATCCTCTGTACCTAAAAAGAAACCCCAAGAGAAACGTGAGTAATCATCAGTAATAACTAAACAATACCAACTACCACCTATACTACTTTTATTGATTGGACCGAAAAGATCCATATGCAACAGGTCAAAGGTGGAGGAGATTGAGTTTTGAGTCTTTGATTTGTGTGTCTTCTTATGCTGTTTCTCCTTTTTGCACAGCACACACTTATCTTCAAACTGGAAACTCTTCAATGGAACACCTTGCACAAGGCCATTTTTAGTGATGAAATTCATCTTCCTTAAGTGCAAGTGATTCATTCGTCTATGTCATAGCAAAGATTCAGATTCAGAAGCTTTGGACAACACAAAGGTATTCCCATCGAAGATTTCGCTATGGTCATATTCATCATATACATATCATTCTTCCTTGGAAACCTCATCATTATCCATTCTTCCGGAATCTCAAATCTAGGCTTTAGCAATAGCGCTTCTTTCTCAGTAAACATCACTGAATTTTGCTTATCATAGATTTGCGAGACACTAATGAGATTGTAGTCAACCTTATCTATATAGTAGACCTACTCAAGTGTGATCTTCCCATTAGTGACTGTTCCTAACCCAGTGATATCACCTCATTTATTCCCTGGAGATGAGACAAATTCCTTGTGCCCACTTTTGAAGTATGTCAGTAGACTCATTTCCCCAGTCATGTGTTGAGAGCAACCACTATCTATGAACCATTTGTTGTTTAGACCTGTAGTTAACTCCTACACATGGGGAACCCAAGCCATGACTGACTTGGTAATACCATTCTCATCCACATACTTGAACTCTTTCAAATACTCATCTCTCCTTTCAGGTGACTTGGGTTTTTGAGCAAAAACCTGTTCTGAAGTTGATTGATTAATATCCACTCTTGGTCTTTGGGTTGTCTTTTGCTGTGGAGCCTTAGAGTAATTTTTGTTATAATGCATTTCTGTGTTATAACTCTGGGCTCTACCAGGTGTCTGATGTTTGTTAGGAGTATGAGACCTAACTGGAGTATAACTCCTCTTTGGTGTATGATTCCTAATGACAGGTTGGGGGCCACACCTTGGTTGACTAGGGAATCTATTCAGTGAATTATTCCTAAGTCCTTCATTTTGACTATTAGACACTGGTGTTTCTTTAGTACCTACTCGTGATGTTGCATTCGAGTTCTTCTTAAAATTTTGAGAACTAATCGTGCTTGCATTACCAGGCACTGTTTTTAAGGCTTGTTGTTCTTGTTTCCCTATAATAGGTGTAGACTCTGGTTTCTTATAGGGACAACTTGATGCAATATGACCTTTTTCATGACATCTAAAGCAAGACTTTTTGTCAATAGACTTCTTCTAAGCATTGTGTGACTTAGGGTCTCACTAAAGTCCTGTTGTGTTGTATCAACAACTTTGTTAAACTCCTCTTGTTTATTATCAGTAACAGTTTTAGCTTCTTCTAGTTTAGACACACTACAAGACTGCACAAACTTTACTGTTTTCTTAACCTGAGTAGTAGTTGTGGATACCTTAGTTGTTGACACCTTATCAGTCTCAGTTACTTTTACTTCCTCTAATTCAATCTTTTTTGGTCTCATCCTGAGGAGTAGGCACATAGTTGTTGTTGAAAGGTGGAGGCACATCCTGATATCCTAGGCCAGTTGGTTTCTTAGACTGTCTCTGCAAAACTAAGAATTTGCCTAATTTCAAGCATGAGTTCCTAAACTTTTCAATTTTACTATTGGCATTTGCAACTTTAACCCTAGCTTCTGCTAATTCTACATCCTTAAGGGTGATCTCCCTAGTCTGAGCTTCTACATGCTCATAAATAAGTTCTATCCTGACACATTATTCGCTCAATTTGTCTTTTAGAACTATTATATCTTGAGCATCAACTTTTATTTTAGCCCTATGATCTTCCTTAATATCTAGCAGACTAGCATTATCAGATTTTAAAGATTGAATTTGAGCTGTCGTGGATGAATGTGATTCTAGCAATAAGTTCCATTTATCATTTAAAGTAGTGCATAAAACGCATAAATCATGAAGAGTAGAAAAGTTGGGAGATACCTTTTTCCGATCGGATTCCACGTTGGCCATCTGAGCTGCAAATCCAGAGTTGTCAGCTCCTCGTACTTTTCCAGATTCAATGTATTTGTATCCGACTGCTTGGTGTCCTCCTTCCTTTCCTCTTCAGCTCCACTGTCAGTCTCGGTCACTTCAGCCATAAAAGCTCTAGCGTTTGACTCCGGATGCGAATTCCAATCATAAGTACCATCTAACTGTCTGTTACAAGATACGTTTGTCAGCAACCCAGCTACTGAAGCTTGATTCCCTGACCTGGTTGAGTTCTGTCGTCCCAGATTCTGATAGTTATCGCTCTTCGGCCTCTGACATTCTCTAGCAAACTGTCCCAACCCGTGACAGTTGTAACACTTCACTTTCGACTTATCAAAACCTACATTATTGCTCACACTAAGGTTTCTCCCAGTTCGTTTCATGAACCTCTTTACCCACTCTGTGACCATGGCCAGTGGCCATTGCAGGTCCATCTGCTCTAAGTCATCAAGATCTACCTGATCGTAATCCTCCTCCCATAGAGCTGGATCATTGATTTTTCCCTGAATGCGGTTACCGTATGCTGCCATAAACGATGCAAGAAGCTTGAGTTGCTCCTCTGCTGTCTTAGCACTCATAGGCATTTTGGTGTATCCCTGACATGAAGATCCTGAGTGTTGTGGTTGGTCTTCCGGTTTTGAAAACCCTAGAAAGGCCCTACCACTCATTTCCTCTGTTTCAGCAGGTAACCTTTCCTCCTCTCTAGAATAAAATGCAGCAGCCCCCGAATTTGGTACACTAGAAGTTGATGTCTTAGTTTTACCGAAGTACATTTCAGGATCATGTACTTGATCGTACTACATATCCTTCTTTTGTAACTTAAAATTATTGGCCCTGAGTGTTCCTATAACTTCCTCAAGAGTAAGAGTGTCCAATTTATCTTGACCATGTTTGATCAAAGCCATGTATATCTCCCACTTCGCCGGTAACGCATCCAGTATTTTTTCAATCTTTTTAGATTCTTGATAATCAACCCTGTGGTTATCAAGCTCGGTCAACAGATGATAGAACCTTGTGATTATCTCATCCAAGGTCTCATTTTACAAACCCTTAAAGATCGCAAACTGTTGTTATAATAACTCAGTTCTCCCCTTTGTCACCCTTGGATTTCCCTCATACCTCTTCTATAGAGCTTCCACAGCTCTTTAGAAGTTCTGTGATGCTTAAACGTATGTAGAATCTCCAACGGTAAAGCCATCTTAATTGACGACAGAGCCTGATTTTCGGCATCATAAGTTTTCTTATCCTCATCTTTCATGTGTTGATAGGATAGAACCTTCATCCTGCCCTCGAGCTCTTGTGTAGGGGGAACATATCCTTCATCTATGCATATCCACGTACGAATATCATTGAAACGTGCGAAGTCCACAAACCTATCCTTCCATCAGTAGTAGTCTGCAATCTTCATCAGCTTGGGTGGGGAATTCGATTTGCCTACCTCGTGATCCATTTCCAAAAACTTGTGTAGAATTGACATTCTCGTAAAACTTTTTGTTCACAAACTTAAATTATTTAATTTTTAAAATAAATTTGAAACAAGTTCGTACGAACTTAATTAAGTTCGTATGAATTTTAATTTTAAATTTGTTTTACTAAATTAAATTTGTTTTAATATTAAGTTCGTGGGAAACTGAGTTCAAGAGACCACAAGTTTGAAAAACCCTTGTTCGTGCCTGAGAAGTTCTAGTCTGACAAGTTCGTGACCTATCAAGTTCGTAGAACCCAAAACCGATAAGTTTGTGAACACTGACAAGTCCAAGCACCGCAAGTTCGTGAAGGAACGTGTCTGACAAGTTCGTGATGCCCTAAAACACTCTCCTAAGTTCGAGCGCCGCAAGTTCGTGAAACGGCCAAAAATTCGACTTTTTTAAAACTCACAGTAAATCAATGTTTTTAAGGTTAAATACAATGAATCTCACTAAATAGATGAAATAGAAGGATTGTAGGCTCGAATAACTGCTCAAAACACCGTAAAAACGTCGAGAAAATGTGATTTAACCGTAAAAACGCCAAGAAACCTATGAATGTTCAACGAAGCACGAAGAACATTCAATTGTAGGCTCTGATACCACTTGTAAGGTCCACTGTCTACGGATCGAATTAAAGCGTGAACGGCGTCAAATGAGTGCGGAATCCTCGTTTAACGTTTACGGATCGATCACACAGAAACACCAAGCCGAACGATATGCTAGCCGATAGAATACAGACCCTACACGATGTATTGCTCCTAAACACTCTGAAATGCTCTCTAGTTCGTCTGAATACTCTCACGAACCTCCGAAAGTGTTAATCTCGAAGTGTTATGAAATAACACAAATAAGTTCATTGTTATAACCCTTAAGTTCGTGCATGGCCGAAGCCCACGAACTTACAAGTTCAAGCCCATGTAGATACGAACTTAAGAGCCTGTGGCCTTGATCTTATGATCTTATTCACACAAGTTCATACCTCATGAACTTATCACCATATGTTCATAGCCTCATGAACTTATTCTCATAAGTTCATGTCATATGAACTTATCCAACAATCATGAACTTAACATGCAAACTTATACACAATACACAATCATGAACTTAATCCATAAACATGAACAAACAAACATGACTTGTATTAATAGAGCCCTATCTATTACATATGACTATCAATTAAAAAACTAGACTGCTATCGTCACACCAGGTGTACCAACACACGGGGACAAATGAAGGGTAACTGTAAACACTTAGGGCTAAGAAATAAATGTTCTAAATATTATTTTCTATATTTCAGAACATGTCTGGAGACGATATGACTCCACAGCAACTGTACCAAATGATGCAAAGTCTAATGGAACAAAACAATGAACTCCAAGCAAAAAGAATGGAGAACCAATATGAATCGAAGAACTTTGAAGAACCTCTATGCACCACCACAAATGCATTACAATTCCCGCATGATGCATCATTATTTTCACGTGATGCATCAAATTCCCGCATGATGCATCGACTTACACTTGATGGATTACGATTTTCTAGCGATGCATTGTGGTTCTCCATTGAACCCACACACACACACACACACACACACACACATATATATATATATATATATATATATATATATATATATATATATATATATATATAACTACTCCACAATGCCACGTAAAAAACACGTCAACGGTAATATAATATATAAATCCCTAATTGTTCCCAAGACAAACACGTGGAAACCCCGATAATTTAAAACTTTAATTTACATATTAAGTCACGGAAATACCGGGTTAGGCTACACAATATCCAAAGTACATATATACAATCCTCAAAATATAACTACCTCTAACAAAGGTAGTTAAACTCCTCAAGCACCATAGATGTAAACCTACTTGGGTCTAACAGGCCTACTAGAACTCCGATCACATGAGATACACACATATGAATCACACGGTCAGCTAACATTGGTGAAACTGCAAGTGTTAGAAGTACGAATATTAAAAACTCATTTAAAGACAAATAACTCAGTAATAAAGCGTTCTACGTTCTCTACTGAACAGGTATATGAGATCCCACAAGATAGCTCAGAATAGGTACTCAACCTGTGCGGAAGAATCCACGTACCCAAATCCCTAGACCGCACAAAGCAGTCGTCAGGAACCCAAAAGGGAATCGTGAGCGACCCGACCCTGCCCAGCCGCGCGGTTTAATACTCGATAGCTCATGTGTCCCCAATCTCATATTATAAAACTCAGTTCTCGATAAAACAAAAATATACATGTGTGATAATAACTCAGTAATAAAACTTGTAAGAAAGCTCGTAAAAGTCTAATAAAGAAAGCTTGGTAAAAGATCATGCAAGTATAAATAAATAATTGTACAGGTATCTCAAAAAAACATGCAAACTCACATGACCCTGAAGTCTCACTCCTCAAGTCTCGGTTCCTTGCCCGTATCCCAACCCTATAGGCTCGAGACCCTGAATCAGAATATTATAACTAGATATCACAATCACAGCTCAATAACTCTATACATGACTCCCAAGTAACACACAAAAACCCTGATACCCAAACACAAGACTCACGAAGCAAAAAACCCTAACCCTAAACCCTAGCCGGATCGCGACCGCGCACACACAATCGCGTTCGTGCTAACCATCGCGGTCGCATTCACCTCGATCTCGGTCGCGCTCCCCAACGCGGCCGCGCTCACGAACGAACAGAGGCAATAGCCTCTGTTTCTTTCACAGCCCAGGGGTTTTAACCCCAATATCAATTCCAAACTATATAAACTCAACAAGTTTACTCCGAATTTATTTAACAACATATGCACAACCAATTCCCGTACTTTCGTAATAATTAACGACATAACCTTTAAATTGAGCTCCAACCTACTTAAACCTTAACGGGAGAAATTGATAATGAACTTGGAGGAAATTCTCTGATTTGTAAGGTCTTGACTCTACGGATATATCTCGACGCGACACCGTCCAACGAGTGTGGAATCCTCGTTAGCGGCTTGACGGTAAGATCACACGCATGGAAACACAGAGACTACCACGGTGTTAGACGCACGAATACGAACGCCCCTACACGATGATTCTCTCCGAAACAACTCTCTAGAAACTTGCAAGTTCGAGATCGCGCTTTTGCTTAATCGCTCTGAAATTCTGCAAAAGTCTCATAATTAATCGAATTAACCCTTAATTATACTAACTGATTCGAGTTTGTCTAGGACAAATTCAAACTGGCCCAAGGCCCATTCGAATTTGTCCTCAATGACAACTTCGAATTTACACTAAAATTCAAACCAAATCACTCAAACTTATGTTCGAACCTGTTCCTAGAACTTATTCCTGAACTTAATATGATCGTCTAAGCTTATCATGCAAATGTAAAACTCATACACAATCATGATATCAATAACAAAACTAGACTGCTGTCGTCAGACCGGATGTACCAACAGACTCCCCCTTGACGATAGCTTCCAGTTGTTGTTCATTGATCTTAATAGACTATCAGAATCAGAGACTATAAATATCGAAACTAGACAGCTTTTGTCACATCGGGTGTATCAACAGAGGACTCCCCCTTGACGATAGCTTCTAGTACATATTCATTAATCTATGAATACCGAAATCACCTTTTCTTCTTTGTTATCCATGACTGCCTCTTCAGATTCGCTGTCCTCACCGGTTTGTAGACTAACTTAGTCCATTTCCTACCAGTCAGAGGATATATTCTAATTTGAACCACAGCTCTTCTACCAACTCTTAGATTAACTTCTCAAATCTTCCAGAACGACCCTCCCTTCTGATAGTTTTTGCAAACTCCTCAGCATATGAATCGTCTTCCTAGATTTAATAGGTCCTTCCAAGCTAAATCAATCACTTCACAATTCAGAATCTGATTCATCATTTAGTGTTGACTTCAGCATCTCTAGATCTATCACATTCTGATCTTCATTCATACCACCTTCATCTAGTGACTTCCAATCATATATCTTTAGGAATAAACGTTCAATCCTCAAGATCCTCCTATTCTAAGTCATCTTCGAAGACGAGCCTCATTTCATCTTCATCCAACCCTGACAATGCTCCGATCAGACCTTATCTTCAGTTATTTTAGACGTATGGAATCCTTGTATTTTCCCTTGTCAGCGGCTATGAACACCGACTCCCCCTGAGGATCAGCAAGCTGAGCAAATTGTTGTCTTGAAAGATCTGCCAGCTCACTGTTCAGGCCATCAAAGACCAACTAACTGTTCAGGCCATCTTCTTCTACTGACCTACAATTTCTCCCCCTGACATGGACGATCTCTCAACAACTCCTCCAGTATAGCCTCCAGATTTGTTAAAGTTCACGAATCGCCTTTGTCAGTTGAAGAATCTATAATCCTGTAAAAACTCCAATTCTAACACTGTATAGACTTAATCAACACATGAAACAAGTCATAATATGTTAGTAGGACAATAAAACCATTATTCAACGATAAAAATGCAATGAAACTTTCCTTGCTTACATTCTTTGATGGTTTACAACCAAACCAAACACTAGAATGAAGTTCGAGAGAAATAGTAGTTATCTTCGTTAAACAATCACAAACACTTAAGTGAAAATTTTTAAAATACTTGAATAAAATTCAACTTTTTCAACTTTTTCGTGTAACGGAATTTTACAAACTTTGCAGAAACATTCACACTAAGCAACAGATTTTCACGCAATATTTGTTTATTCATCCAAAAATGCATCCTAGAAACTTTGATCTTTATCCTACTTAAAATAAAATAAAATAAAATAAAATAAAATAAGATAAAATAAAATAAAATATTGAACAAAATTTAAACTTAAGCTACTCTAAACTACTTATAAAATTTGTGACCCATACTATCAGAATATTTTTGTGAGAAAGTCAAAAAAAGGTTTAATCAGATAGCGGTGTCAATACGCACTTTCAGTACTTTACTTTCACACTTAGGAACTTTTATTCCTTTGATTATTTGTCGTGACATACATTTCTAGCCGATTGTTGGTATTATTTCCCCTTTAAACATGTTACTCTTCGGAATATCCCTTGGCCTTTTTATTTATCAAGAAATTACCTTACGTGACTCATACTTAGACATACTTTTATGATCAACGCATACACACAATGATTATAACTTTTCGGTATTGCAAACTTTCTTTAAAAGGCAAACGTCGGACACGGGTCTGTATTTACATACAACAGAGTGTCTTAGTTTGTATTAAAGTTTATTTTAAAGCTAGCAAGACAGCGGTGACAGGTCTATACCGACGTACAACAAAGCGACTTATCTTGCTAACTCGAGTCAAACCAGAGGCAACAGGTCTGTACTTACGTACAACAGAGTTACTTGTTTTGACTCTCAACTCAGTATCATGATTTTTCTATTCTTTTCTTTTCTTTAATATGTATCTGATGTTGCTATACATCCCCAGAAAGTTTGCATACCTCATTTAAAATCAATGTCTGTATGTATCTAACATAAAAATTAAGACCATTTGGTCATACATCTAAGTTAGTGACACGTCTGACTTTTTCTTGAATATTTTATTAGCCTTGAGACTCCCTATATGTATTATGCCTACCAACATATCAAACTAGATAATGTGTAACACTAGAATTTTAGGTGCATTATGTGTGAAAGCTTAACACTTAGAGATTGCAAAGACTGTGCTAATTTTCGTCACTTTGAACCTATGTATCTAAGACTTAACTCATTTTCTGATATTCTCTTTTTTTGAACTTTTTATGGTTTTCTCTCTTTTTTTTTGTTTTTCATAAAATAAAATAAGCTTAGAAAGAAACTTACTAACTTACTATAGAAGGAAATAAATTCTACTTACTACTAATTTACTATAAAAGGAAATAAATTCTAATTAACCACTAACTTATAAAAAGAAAGAAAATATACTAAGGTCAAGTTACACTGGATTACGCATACCGTTCAGTTGAACTAACAACTCAAAGTGTGACTTATCAAATGCTTTTGTGACTAGATTCACATAGTTGTTTTTACCAACATTGTTATTCAAATTGACACAATTTACTTTTTTCCCGAAGGACTTCTCAACTTGGTCTAAGGAGCCAATCAGCATGCCTGATGTTTCGTCCTTTGTACCCCTGTCCTGTGTCAAGAGCTACCACTATCCATAAACCATTTGTTATTAGGACCTGTAGTTAACTCATGCGCACTAAACAAGAAAAGTTAGTTATCACGGGGAATCCAAGCCATGACTGACTTGGTAATACCATCCTCATTCACAAACTTGAACTCTTTCAAATACTCATCTCTCCTTTCAGGTGACTTGGGTTTTTGATTGAGAACCTGTTGTGGAGTTGGGTGATTAACATCCATTCTCGACCTTTGGGTTAGTCTTTGCGGTTCAGCCCTTGAATAATTTCGGTTATAGTACATCTCAGTTTTATAGTTCTGGGCTCTACCTGGTGTCTTATGTTTATTAGGAGAATTATACCTAACTAGAGTGTGACTCCTCTTAGGTGAATTATTCCTAATGACGGATTGGGGGTCAGACATTGATTGACTAGGGGATCTATTCGGTGAAATATTCCTAAGTCCGTCATTTTGTCTGAGAGACACCGGTGGTTGTCGACTACCTAGACATGACATCACACTTGAGTTCTTCTCAGAAATTTGAGAACTACTCCATCTCGTATCACTAGGCATTTTTTAAGGTTTGCTGCTCTTGTTTCCTTATGTTTAGTGAAGACTCTGACTTTTTGTAGGGACAACCTGAAGCAACATGTCCTTTCTCATGACACTTAAAGCAAGACATCTTGTCAATAGATTTCTTATAGGCACTCTTTGACCTAGGTGTCTTACAAATGCCCTGATTGTTTGTATCAGCAGCTTGGTTTAACTCCCCTTTGTTATTATTACTTACAGTCTTTTCTTCTTCTAGTTTTGGCTTACAACTAGACTGAACACACTGTACCGTTTGCCTAACCTGAGGAGTAGTTGAAGATACTTTAAAGGACTCAGTTACCTTGACTACCTCTGATTTAACCATATCATTGGTCTCATCCTGAGGAGTAGGTACATGGTTTGCTATTTGCCTCAGCAACCTTAGCCCTAGACTCAGCTAATTCCATATCTCTAAGAGAGATCTCTTTGGTCAGTGACTCTACATGCTTATAAATTAGTTCATTCCTGACACTTTGTTCAATTAATTTGTCATTCAAAACTATTATATCTTGAGCATCATTTCTTAGTTTGGCCTGAAGATCTTCCTTAAGGTCTAATAAATTAGCATTATCTGATTTTAAGGATTGAATTTGAGCAGTCATAGATGAATGTGTATCTAGCACTAGGTTCAATTTATCATTTAACGTAGTACATAAAACACATAAATCATGAAAAGTAGAAATGTTTAGAATTACCTTTTTCCGATCAGATTTGATGTTGGCCATCTGAGCTGCATACTCCAAAGTAGTTAGCTCCTCAGTAACTCTCAGCACCAAAGGATCTGAATTAGACTGCTGCGTATCCTCTTTCTTTTCCTCTTCCGCTCCCATATCCGTTTCTGTCACTTCGGCCATGAAAGCCCTAGTATTCGTCTCTGGATGTGTATTCCAATCATATGTGCCATCTAACTGTTTGTTAGACTCCACATTAGTAAGTAAACCAGCTACTGAACCCTGATTCCCGGATATCTGATTCCCTGAACTGGTTGAATACTGACGTCTTGAGTTCTGATGATTATCCATCTTAGGTCTTTGACACTCTCTCACAAAGTGTCCTAACCCTTGACAGTTATAGCACCTAACTTTTGACTTATCGAATCCTACTTTATTCACACTTAGATTTCTTCCTGTTCTTTTCATGAACCTCTTCAATCTCTGTGTGACCATAGCCAATTGCCATTGTAGGTCCATTTGTTCCAAGTCATCCGGATCCACCTGATCATAGTCTTCTTCCCATAGAGCTGGATCAATTATTTTCCCTTGAATACAATTTCCGTAAGCTGCTACAAACGATGCTAGAAGCTTCAGTTGCTCCTCAACAGTTTTAGCACTCATTAGCATTTTTTGTATATCCCTGAGATGATGATCCTGAAGTAGATTTAGTCAGAGTTTGCTTTTCTTTTGGTCTAGAAAACCCTAAGAAAGCCCGGTTCAATGAGTCTTCTGATTCAACCGGAGTCGATGTCTCTCCCGAGAAGAATGTTGTAGCCGTCTTCACATCAGTTGCCCCTGAAGATTTGGACTTCCCAAAGTACATGTCCGGATCCTGTACTTGTTCGTAATCCCTTTCCTTCTTAAGCAATTCAAAGTGATATGCCCTCAGCGTTCCTATAACATTATCTAGGGTTAAAGTATAAAACTTGTCTTCATCATGCTTTATCAGTGCCACATACATTTTCCATTTGGCTGGCAAAGCATCTTTGTTAATTTTCTCTGTTTCACTATACTCCACATCGTGGCTGTCTAACTCAGTCAATAAGTGATAGAATCTGGTAATTGTCTCATCCAGCTTTTCTTTCTTCAAAGTTTTGAAGATCGCGAACTGCTGCTTGAGCATTTCCATTCTATTCTTTTTGACCCTCGGGTTACCTTCACACCTTTTCTCTACAGCATCCCACAGCTCTTTTGCTGTCTTCTAATTGCGGAAAGTGTGCAAGATCTCCTGAGGTAACGCCATTCTAATGATAGCGAATGCACGGTTCTCGGCTTCATACAACTTTTTATCGTCGTCCTTCATCTTTGAATATGGCACAACCTTTTGTCGTCCTTCAATCTCAGCCGTAGGTGGAATGTATCCTTCGTCTATACAAATCCACATCTGCATATCATTAAACCTCGCGAAGTCGACGAACCTATCCTTCCATCAGTAATAATCCTCTATTTTCATCAGCTTAGGTGGTGAATTCGCTTTTCCGACCTCGTGATCCATCTCACTGAACCTCTGTAGACTTGTCATTGTTTCAAATATTTTTGAGTTTAAACTTAATTAATATAGTTCGAAATTAATTTGGATTAACTCTTTCGAATTTGAATTTAATTAATTTTAAATTGGTTTGGAATTAAATTCAAAATTAAGTTTGAAGTCCAACTATGTTCGAAATTAATGACAAAGTCGAATGTGTAACTAAATTCGAAGGTCCTTATTCGATTTTAGAGTAAAATCGAAAGCCAAGCAAATTCGAATTGGCCAAACTCGAATTAAACCCTAAGGAACCTCGAAAGGAGCGTATTTTCAGTCAAACTCGAAAATGAGAAAACCCTAATACCCTCTTAGTAAACTCGAGCGCCGCAAGTTCAAAAAACGGCTAATACTTCGAGTTTTTCAAGTTTTAAGATTAAACCAATATTTTTACGAGTAAAAATACTGATTTCGATCAAAAACTTGAACTACAAAAAAGTATTTTCCGAGATCTGACTTGATAAACTCGAAAAACATTCAAAAATGTGATATTAACCGTCCAATACGTCAAGAAACCAAGGATGTTGCTTATGAACACGAAGAACACGAAGAACACCCAAAGTCTCTGGTACCACTTGTAAGGTCTTGACTCTACGAATCTATCTCGACGCGACACCGTCCAACGAGTGCGGAATCCTCGTTAGCGGCTTGACGGTAAGATCACACACACGGAATCACGGAGACTACCACGGTGTTAGACGCATGACTACGAACGCCCCTACACGATGATTCTCTCCAAAACAACTCTCTGGAAAGTTGCAAGTTCAAGATCGCCCTTTTGCTTAATCGCTCTGAAATTCTGCAAAAGTCTCATAATTAATCGAATTAACCCTTAATTATACTGACTGATTCGAGTTTGTCTAGGACAAATTCGAATCTGGCCCAAGGCCCATTCGAATTTGTCCTCAATGACAACTTCGAATTTACCCTAAATTCGAACCAAATCACTCAAACTTATGCGCGAACCTGTTCCTAGAACTTAGTCTAGAACTTATTATAGAACTTAATATGATCGTCTAAGATTATCATGCAAATGTAAACCTCATACACAATCATGATATCAATAACAAAACTAGACTGCTGTCGTCACACCGGATGTACCAACATGATTCTAAATTCTTTTGTTGTTGATGCTGCTGGAAAGGAAAAGCACACACACAAGCCTTCACTCTTCTGGAAATTGATGTCAAGAATGAAACAACCAAGCAAGGAGGTCGCCTATATCCACATTTTGGTTATAACTCGACTCGGTACCCAATATCCGATCCCATTATCATTAAACACAAATTTATATCACCGGGTTCAGAATTTATTAATAATCACCAAGGTTCTTATCTTTTATAAAAGCTTCATTCCATGACCCGGTTAACCCAAAATCTTATCATGTGACGGTTTCACGTATAAGTTAACAATTCGTCCAACTCAATAATAATATTATAAGAAACCCAATTAAATATGTCACACCCTGCTACCCCGGTTGGCAACAAATCGTGACGAGTGCGGAAACGTAACCATAATCATAACGAACGACCACTACATGGACGTTTTCAGAAAAATATATTGATAAAACTTTAAAATATTTAATTGTTTTACATCGCCCGAATCAAATGTAGAGCAATTCGCAAATTACAAAGATTTAAATACATAACTGGATTATAAAAAATGATGCAAATAAATCTCCGAGTTTGAGAATGATGCGACTCCAATATGAACGGAAGCCTTGGAATGCTTCCGATGAATGCGCATGTCTTAAATACCTGAAAATACATGCTAAAATACGTCAACAAATTGTTGGTGAACTCATCGGTTTACACTAAAAGACCAATTGTATAGACATTGTCAGATGAGTTGAAGTTTTAAAGCATAAATTCCATGTATGTATTACATAAACCATCATTCAACCGAAGCTTAATTAAATGAGTTTGCCATGTGCAGTATTCCCGACTGTAAAATCGAGTGTTAAATATATATGCATTCCGCCGTTAGCCGGTTAAGACTAACCCGAATGAGGGACATGAATCCCGATAGATCTATGCACAATATATTCACGCTTACAAATAAATGAAATTAACGGTTCATGATATGAGGGCTGATGGATCCACATAAACACATGTGTAATACATATAAGAAATAAACAGTTTTGATGTCCATATGAAAATAGAGCATGTATTTCCACCCAAATAGATAGTGAAAATAGGGGCTATGAAGACCTACCGTAAGTTGATGGTAAAGCTGAGCGTAAAAATGACGGTTTTGCGTTGTTGATGAGTGATGACACCGGACACATTTAACCGAGTTCTAAATGATATGAGGGACTTATGATAATATGTATGTATAAAGTTTTTTATGTTTTAAATCACCCAACTTCACAAGTTTATAAATAAAACCCACTTAAAACGTCATGTTTGTGTGTGTGTGTGTGTGTGTCTATATATATATATATATATATATATATATATATATATATATATATATATATATATATATATATATATATATATATATATATATATATATATATATATATATATATATATATATATACATATATATATATATATATATATATATATATATATATATATATATATATACACATACATATATATATATACACATATATATATATACATATAATGTATGTGTATATATATATATATATATGATATGTATGTATATATATATATATATATATATATATATATATATATATATATATATATATATATACAATTTTTTAAAGGTTTTTCGGCCTACTTTGAGGCTATTTTCGATCAAGCTCCAAAACGATTTGAGCTTTGGTTTTCATAGAAATAAGACTACTATATACAAAGAATTTTTAAAGTTAAGAACAACCATTTTTCGAGGTGTTTAGGTTGGGGAAAAAGCTCGTTAAAATCCCTATTTTGGCCATTTTTGAGCTGTCAAACTTTCGGGTTCCCAAATAATATTTGAGGGTCCAAAACTCCGTATTTTATGAAAACCTCCAGATTTTTAGTTAAGACATAGATCTAACTTTTGAGACAATAATCAACTCATTTCATTAAGTTATGATTTAGTTAAGATTTTTCAAAGTTGACGTAATATTTCTACCGAAAATCCGGATTTCATAAACTTGAAACAACTTGTGATTCTTGTTCTGTATTCAAAAACCACTTGTATAAAATGTTATAAAACACATTTATATAACTTGTTTTCATAATATTTATACTTACATAATGTGTATCTATATTTATAAACACATTTGAATAAAACAACTTTAAAACAAAACTAGTGATTTATAAACTTGAGTTTTTATGAAACTTATTGCTGCTGGTGATTATATATAGTATGCAAGACTTATATGAACATAAATATAAGGTGTAATAAGTTAGTATCTACTTAGTTTGATGTATTTAGAGGATAAAATTGAGAAGAAGTTGAAACTCTTGAAAGATTGCACCAAAAACACTTGAAGTGTTGCAAGAACACAAAGTTACAATTTTTGGTGTTCTTGGGCACTTGTGGCCGGATCTTAGAGAGGAGAGAAGAGAGTGCCTTTGTGTTTGCAAGATGTGAAGAATAAAGGGGAGATGAGGTCTCTATTTATGGAAGAGAAAAGGTGGTGAAATGATGAGAAAAGTGGAGGTTGAGTGCACATCTTTGCAAAGTGAGGTGAAGTTGATGGAGATTGTGATGTAGATGGTACATGGGACTCCAAATAAAATGTTAGAAGTCAATTATAGGTGGTACTATGGGGGTGGCCGGCCTAAGGGGTATAAAAAGGGTATTTCTATTCCTTTTTGTATAAATGAATTTAGAATGTATTCTTGTATTCCCCTTTTTTTGTAATTTCATAAATACTTATGAATGCCTTTATTTCATTTATTGTTTTAGTCTTGCATAATTAATGTTAAGTAAGTGTATTAATGAATGATTAGTGTTACTAATCTTAATTTAATTATGTACTTAGTTGAGTTAATCTATCATGCCGCAAATCGATCGGATTAATTAATTTGCCGATTCATCGCACCGATGAAATTGTTTCTAATTGACTTGAATTTGCTTATGAACTTTGTTAATCACCTTGATTAATTGTTAATGACCACTGATTAGGTTATAACTTGGTAATAAATACTGATTAGGTCATATTTGCTAACATGGATTTGTGACGGATGTTACAGTCTCCCCCTGTTAAGGGAATTTCTTCCCGAAATTTTATCTTGTTTCCTCAGGGGTCTTGTTACATAAGATTAGGTGAGGGTATCTTGGGTTAAACTGGTTTTTGCATGCCTAAGTGAATTCTGGTCCATGTCTAGAATTCTATCTGACCTTAACGATGGGTATGCGACTGTGTTTCAATCCTTTGACCTTACGGTCTACGGTTTCTACCGGCTCTTCGATGATGCGAAGTTTGTCATTTAGCTGAATCTCTTCCAAGGGGAGGGGGGGTAACAAGTTTCTCATCTAGCAAACACTTCTTCAGATTTGATACGTGGTATGTATTGTGCATGCTGCTAAGCTCTGGTGGTAGCTCTAGATGATAAGCCAATAGTCCAATTCTTTTTAAGAGCTTGAATTGTCCAATGTAACTAGGATTCAGTTATCCTTGTTTCCCAAATCGTATCATGCCCTTCCATGGTGAGACTTTTCATAGGTACCCTTTCTCCTAATTGAAACTCAAGGGTTTTTTCCTTACGTTTGCATAACATTTCTTACAATCGCGGGCAACTTTTAGTCAGTTCCGTATTTGTACTATCTTTTTGGTAGTTTTGTGAATGATCTTAGGGCCAGTGATATGGCTATCCCCTACTTCTGCCCAACAAAACGACGATCGACACTTTCGACCGTGGAGTGCCTCAAATGGAGCAGCTTTAATGCTCGAGTGATAGCTATTGTTGTACGATAATTCCACTAACGGCAAATGAGTATCCCAACACTTCCCAAAATCCATTACACAGGCTCTTAACATACGTTCTAGGGTTTGAATCGTTCTTTCATTCTGACCATCGGTCCGAGGGTGATATGTGGTACTCATGTCCAAGTTTGTACCCAAAGCTTGCTGTAACGATTGCCAAATACCTAGATGTAAATCTGTTATCCGTATCCAAAATAATTGAAATAGGCACTCCGTGTCCGGAGACGACTTCCTTGAGGTATATTTGGACTAGCTTATTCATCCTGTTATTCTCCTTGATTTGTAGGAATGCGCGGATTTTGTTAGGCAGTTGACTATTACCCAAATGGTTTCTGATGTTTTGTCTTAAGTTTGGAGCATGTTGGGAATTTGTTGACATATGTGGCAATGTCAGCCTTCATGTTAGGCCACCAGTACAGCTCCTTAAGATCAGTATACATTTTATCAGATCCGGGGTGAACGACATATCATGATTTGTGTCCTTCATCCATAACCAGTCTTCTAACTCTACCAAAACGGGGTAACCAGACTCTATTCATGAAGTATCGATTTCCATTAGCCCTTATCCCAAACTATTTATCCATTCCGTGCAGGGCTTCTTCTTTTTTTTTCATATTTTCCTCCTTAATAGGTTCTACTTGTGCCTTATGAACTAAGGAAGGAATGTTTGGTTGAATGGTCATAACTAGGGCTCATACTCTTAATGGCTTAGCTCGTTTCTTTCGGCTCTGAGCGTTTGCAACCATATTTAGCTTTCCTTAAGTGATAACGAATTTCACAGTTGTAATCACTTAATAGCTCCCTGCAGCTATGCTACCTCATATTCAACTATTTCTAGTTTAAGATGAGTTGGAGGCTCTTATGGTCCGTGAATACAGTACACTTCGTACCGTACAACTAATGTCTCCAAGTCTTAAGGATAAAGGCTACTGCTCCTAGATCTAAATCATGCGTTGTGTAGTTCACCTCGTGAACCTTAAGTTATCATGAAGTATAAGCTATGACCTTATCTTTCTACATCAACCCATTGTGTGAAGCGTCACAGTAATCTACAAATTTCTCGCTTCTCTCGGGTAAGAACAAAATAGGCACGCTGCACAGTTTTTGCTTTACTAACTGAAATGACGTCTCCTGATCCCCACCCCAATCACACTTAATGTCTTTTCGGGCCAGTTTTGTTCAAAGATCCGACGATCTTTGAGAAATTTTTGTTAATTTCCTATAATAAGCGGCAAATCTTAAGGTCTGACGTATCTCTATGGGGGTTCTAGGAGTTGACTAAAACCTGATAGCCTTGATTTTTGCAGGGTCGACTTAGATTCCTTTACTATTGATCACGTGACCGAGGGATTTCACCTCTCTTAACCAAAAGTCAAACTTAGAAAGCTTGGCATATAGTTGTTCTTTCTCCAACAACTCCAGAATCAGTCCTAAATGTTGCTCGTGCTCCTCCTTGTTTCGTGAGTAGATTAAGATGTCATTCATGAGGACAATTACGAATTTGTCTAAATAAGGTTTTCACACCGGATTCATGAGGTCCATGAATATTGTTGGGGCACTAGTTAATCCAAACGGAATTAATAGGAATTTATGATGCCCGTAACGAGATCTGAAGGCTGTCTTCGGAATATCTTCCTTGCGGACTCTAACCTAATTAGAACTAGACCTCAGGTCGATCTTCGAATAGATGCTTGATCCTTAGAGTTGGTCAAACAAGTCATCGATCCTTGGGAGTGGGTACCGGTTCTTTTAGCTTATTTAGCTGCTGGTAATTGATGCACATTCAGAAGGTTCCATCCTTCTTCTTAACGAACAAAACTGGAGCCCCCCAAAGTGAGGATCTCGGTTTGATAAACCCTTTATCTAAGAGCTCCTACAGCTAGTTGGACAACTTCTACATTACTGATGGGGCTAATCGGTATGGTGCTCGAGCCACTGGTGCAGCACCTGATACTAGGTCGGTTTGGAATTCGGCTTGCCTTGATGGTGGGAGTCCAGGTAAGTGTTTTTGAAAATCTTTGGGGTAATCACAAATAATAGGAATGTCTTCGAGCCGTTTCTCTTTCGGCTCCTTTTTTGTCAACACTTCATGGTCCTTATGCTGTAGATGATTCTTACTTTGGTATTTCTTGTTTTGCCTTGCACAGTAAGGACCTTCTTATTAGCTAAGGGTATGTGAATCGTCTTCTTGTTGCACACTATTTCTGCATGGTTTTCGATAACCAATCCATGCCTATAACCATGTTAAATCTCCCCAGTTTGACGGGCAATAAGTCTATTTTCAAAGAGTTTGTCTACTAATTCTAAGCAGCATCCTCGACTTATATTATTTGTCTTAAGCGTCTTACTGTCCTCAACCTAAATAGCATTAGTGACACTTAATGACGTAAGAATGACATTTATCTGTTCAGTAAACTATAAAGCTCCTATCAACACAGGTATCAAATAGTAGAAATGCATAAGTGGTATCTAATGGGGTAAGAGGATAAGTCTATGGGTTTGAAATTTCTTAGGCAGATACTCATAGTTTTATCTCCTCATACACAATGTTGTAGTTAAAACTTAATTCTTCATTAAAGTGCTTAATACCTTATCTTTGTACATGATATGGTCGGGATTTTCTGATAAATTTTCAAGCCTTACATACCTAAGATACATCCGATAGTAAAACCTAGAGAAATACTATAAAATGGTAAAAGGGAATTAAGTATGAGATGGCTCCGGGGTTTCCTCGTACTCCATAGCGTTAAGTCGTTGGGTTAGTTCTGCATTGCGGGCTTCGCGCTCTGCTAGGCGCTGTCACAATTCATTGATTCCGTTTTGTTGAACCGCCTGGTTCTGACGGGTCCTCTACCTCGTCATTGATTGGGTCTGGGTGGGTGTCTGATCCAAGGTACATCTCAGTGTCACCTTAGTTTCCTTGTTCCATGGGTGAGTGTTCATCCTCGGAGTCAAAGAGAATAATGACCGTATTGTTTGACATGTTTCTTTCATTAGGGTCCATACATATGTCCCAGCTTCCCAGATCGGAAGCATAGAGAATCCTGCGAAGTACATGCAATGGCGGTGTGGCCGAATTGGCCACATCTGAAACAACAAAGATGCTTTGGGGCACATGGTCCTGCGTAGCGGCGGCGACACCGCTAACAATCTCACTCGACCGCTGTCGAGCTCCCAACTTTACTCCCTGAATCCCTGGAGCCTCTACTAGCACTACCATGACTCTAACTCGGTCTATGCCCCTGCCCCTGACTCAGTTGTCTCTGATCTGACCCTTAATCTGTCCTAATTTCGTTTGTCGCTCATCCCTACCCTAATCTCGTCTGGCACCTGAACTCTGCCTCCTCTGTAACACCCCAATAATTAAAAAGGTAATTAACTTTGTGAAACAATTATAATTATGAACTTAAGTGCAATATTATGAGTTAATTACCAAATATTAGTGATGATTGCTATTGTTGGGACTTGAATGATTAAAGAAAAATAAAATGTCGGGTTGTACTGAAGTGACAAAAATTGGTAATGTACTTCGACACTAAATAATGGGTATCCATGACATAAGAATGGTTTAATGTAGTGTTTGAATCCATTTAGTATAATTATGTCAAGTTCATCTATTTGAGTATTGAATTAATTAATTGTTGCATTAAATAGCATTGTAGTTTATTTGCAAATAAAAGATGAATTGGGAGGGGGGTATTGTGCCAAAATTGTGAAGGTGGAGGGGGGGATTGGCCAAAGGCCAAAAGGCCACCCTTTTTCCTTTCCTTTGGCCGTCCAACACCACACACACACTCAAAAAATTCATTTTTGTCACTTGGAAGAAAAGAAGAGAGAAAAAGGGAGAGTGAGCTAGGGTTTGGGTTGGGGTGAGCAAGCTTTGCAAGATTGAAGGCTAAACTTTGGATCTTTAATCTCCATTGAAGGTATATCTATCCTCTATTCCTCTCCATTTTCCTCATCTTCTCCATTTCATCTATTTTGGAGAATGGAACCCAAATGGGTTTAAGTTGAGTTGTTTAGTAAAGGCTCTAAATTCTTAATATGTTGTTATATGATCAAAATGGAGCCAAAATATGTAATTACATTGGTGGTTCGTGTTAGTTTCATTTGACATCCACCTTTGAGCTCATTTAGGGCTCATATAGAGAAATGGATGAAAGGTAGTGTTTTTAGGTTTTTGGAGCTTGAAATAAGTTCAAATATGTTAAAAATGATTTATTAATCATTTGGGAGTAGTGGAAATTGATAGAATTCAAATCGGGGTTTCGAGTCTAAACCGCACACCAAGTGTTCGGTGAAATGCCACAATGAGTTCTTAACCATTGTTGGGTTGAATTGAATGATTAAATATAAATTGAATGTCTAAGCATAGCCCAAGTATGTTATTTATAGCAATGGAAGTAAATAGAAGCTAGTAGGAACTCAATTGGAGTTTTGAAGGCTTAGTTCGGGTTTTGGTCGTTTGGAACCCGTTTGGAGTTCGTAAGAACTCCATGAAGCAATAAAATGCTATGTTATGGTATAATGTGTTTGGAAAGTGTTCAATTGTGTTATTAAAGTGTTTGCATGAGTTGGGAAACACAAAATATGTGCAAGAACTCAAAATGACGTTTTAAGGCTAAACCGCACGCCAAGTGTTCGGTGAAATGCCTCAATGAGTTTCAAAACATTTTAGGATTGTGTTTTTATGCATAGATGTAATTTTAATGTCTAAATATGGTCCAAATATGTTTAATATGGCGATGGGATTGGTTGGAATTGAGTCCAAGCTCAATTGGAGCTCGGTGTCGTCGGTTTGAGTTTTCGGTCATTTTCGGACTCGTTCGGAGTCCGTATGAACTCCGTGGGATCATGGAATGTTATGAAATAGTTCTAATATGTTTAGAGATGTTTAAGGGACCTTAATATGCTAATTATATGGGTGGTAAAGTCCATTTCAATTGTCGGAAGCATTTATGAGAGTTTTGGAGTGTTTTGGTGCATTTTTGGGCATTTAAGGTGCAGTCTGAGGGGGCAGGAGGTTGGTAGCGGCGCGACTAACATCATGGTCGCGCCATGACCATGTTTCTGGTCCAAAAAATGAATTTGCATGGTTGGGGGTCGATGCTTGGGTCTTATACGTTCATTACGCCTCTAAATTAAGTGTTTAAAGGGGTTTGAGGGCCTTTGATCCATTCCGGAACTTGTAGAGCCTCATTTGGACTTAGTACTTTCGGTTCGATGTCCCAATACTCTTAGGCCACTCTTAGGGCCTTATATTGTGTTCGGGGGCTTGCGGGTGCGCGTTATGAATGCTTTTAGGTGAATCGAGTCGAAAGGAGCTTGATTGCAAGCTTTAACCATTCTTGGGGCTAATGTGATCTCGTTGGAAGGCTTGGGAATCCTATAAACCGATCACTGTGAGTTCTAGTATTAGTGTTACATAATGTTCCTATATATATTGCTATTTTCATTGTTGAACATATTGTTGAGCTAATTGCTGATATCTTGATAGTAGTAGCATATTTGCCCTCAATTTTGATATGTTGATTTCTTGAGCATATCTGAGGCACCTTGGACCTCCTCCTACTTGATATGTTGAGTTTATTGTGAGTATTTGATAGTGGTTGCATAAGTACCCTCAATTCTCACGTGTATGATTCTTTGGGCCTATGTGAGGCACGTCGGGCCTCACTATAGTTGATAGGCTTTGTGAAGCCATACCTCGTTGAATACTTTGTGGAGCTATTTGTTGATATATTGATGATTGTTGCTTACTTGATTTCATTTCTTGTACGTATGATGTATTTGGGCATAGGTGAGGCACCTTGGACCTCACCATACTTGATATGTTTCACTTGATTTCGCCTGGAGTTGAGCTACCATTGTTGTTTTGATTGTAGATGCTTACATATCCTCACCTCTCACCTGTATGATTATCTGGACTTATTTGAGGTATGTATTTGATAGTAGACGCATACATATCCTCAACTCTCACATGTGTGATTATTTGGGCTTATGTGAGGCACATTGGACCTCACTATACTTGATATACTTTGTGAAGCCATACCTTGTTGAATACTTTGAGGAGCTATGGGTGACATATTGATAATTTGTTGCATGCTTGATTTCTTTTATTCTAAGAAAGGCTTGTTTGGGCTTATGTGAGGCACATTGGACCTCACTACAATTGATGTGCTTTGTGGAGCTATACCTTGTTGAATACCTTGTGAAGCTAATTGTTGACATGTTGATAGTTGTTGCTTACCTACTTTCATTCCTTCTATGAATGATTTATTTGGGCTTGTGTGGGGCACGTTGGACCTCACCATGCTTGATATGCTTTTACATGACTTCACCTGGATATCCATGAATATGTTGGGCTAGCTCTAAGCCTCAATTGAGCAAAAATGTTGGGCTAGCTCTAAGCCTAAATTGAGCAATATGTTGGGCTAGCTCTAAGCCTCAATTGAGCAAGAACGTTGGGCTAGCTCTAAGCCTCAATTGAGCAAAAATGTTGGGCTAGCTCTAAGCCTAAATTGAGCAATATGTTGGGCTAGCTCTAAGCCTCAATTGAGCAAGAACGTTGGGCCAGCTCTAAGCCTAAATTGAGCACTTGATCATCTTGGTGATTAGACATACTCGTCGCTCATCATTGCATGCATGTATATTATGTATTCCTTTTAATCTAGCAACTCACTCAACTTTGTTGACCTCTTTTAGTTGTTAACCTTTCAGGATAAAAGAAAAGGGGCACACTGGACCATATTGATAGTGGATTGGACTTTGACTAGCGGCTCCGTTGTTTCCCCATGCCTTTGATAAAGCTGTGGGGGGGATTTAGTAGACTCCCGCTTTGGTATATGCACATATATGAATTTTGTTTTTATCCATGGTTAAGTAACTTAGATGTTTAAAAATTGTAAACCCCAATTACTTCGATTCGTGATACCCCACGCTTTGTTCATTAATAGGTGACAAAGTGGGAAGTATCATATTGATAGCTTTTGAATATTGAAAATTTAAATTTGACCACATTTCCGCAAGTATATTCTGATAATTATTGTTAATTGTTCGTGAAACATCCATTTTAGTTGGAAGGGTGTTTCAATTTGGTATCAGAGACTAGTTCAATGACTGAGTATAGTCGACGATACTCAACACTGAACGCGGCTTCAGATGCTGGTATTGACCCACCTAGGCAACACTAGTAAAACAATCTTAAGATTGAATTCGGCCTAGGATGGGAATGTAATGGGTAGACTGTAGGTCTATAATGTGGTATATGTGTACTCGTGTATATCTTTAATCTTCGTAATGTAGCTAATATGGATAATGATGAATTGTGATAAAAATTATGATATGTAATGGACGAAACTCGTATTGTCCCTACAATTTGGCTTTCTTAATTGTGAAATCTTTTCATGTAAGATAATGACAAGAAAGCATAAAAGTCGATAGCCTAATAATCAATATGAATTATGTGAGATTTTGGCATGCTCATATTAGTGGCAAACCCCATCATTGATGAGTTGATCATGATAAGCTTGAGTGTATCAATTACACACCAATATTGAAATGTCGGATAGAAATGTAGTGACACTTATATTTGAGCTATGAAATAGCTAGTGATGTGTGTTGTGGACGAACATACGTGGATAAAATCATGCTCATGGAGATAATATTTGGCATGTTGCTGCTAATTCTGAACATTTGGACTGCTAGTTGAGCATTTGATGGCATCTCTATTGCTTATATATGTATGCTTTGTTTGCATTGACATGTTTTTAACGTGAACTATATGAACCACTGGGTATGCTAATGTGATTTCAGCATGCATGATTTACGAACTGAACATTGATTGGAACAAACTACAGTTGTATCTGTTAATGTATTGATATAATTGTCGCATTATGGTTGAGATTGATCATATTAGTTGTCATATGACCCTTGAGTACGAGTTGAATGCATGCTAAATTATCACTTTATGAAGAAATGGTAAGCTAGTTAATGATGGTAAATGCTTATATTTTAACTATGCTGATTGGGTAACAGTTGACTTTGTTTTGATAATGTGCGAGGGAAGTAAGTACACTAGGAGAGAATTGGTCATGGGACGACCTATGAGGAGGGATGATATTTATATCACACCTTATTTCGAAAAATGTTGAAAATTATATGTCGATAGGTTATAATGTGTAAGGTCTACCACTACGAGATCTATCTAGACGCAGAGCCGTCAACGAGTGCGGAATCCTCGTTAATGGGTAGACGGAAACAACTCTCAACTACGAAACACGGAGACTATCAGAGGCTGAACGAACGACACACGAACGATCCTACCAACTGATTCTCTCCGAAACGGCACTAACACTGATGATAAACTCGAGATCGCTTAATGCTTAATCCCTCACGAATTCTGCAAAAAGTCTGATAATATCTCGAGTCTATCCCTAATTATAGACCCTGATTCGAGTCTGTTATGGGCCAAACTCGAATCTGGCCCAAGGCCCATTCGAGTTTGTCCAAAATGACACTCTCGAATCTGGGCTCATTCGAATCTAGGGCTACATTCGAATCTATCACAGATTCGAATGCCAAGCCTTAAATAATTCGAATCTAACTTATTTACTTAAACCCCTAAGTGTTGAAACTTATGTTATAACCTTATGATTGATTTTATCTTTGTACTTTATGTTTGAACTTCTTGTAATACGTTACATCAAGTTCAAACATACAAACACTAATAAATATCAACCATATATAAACATATATAACAAACACTTGCTAAAATGTAGGATCACTTAGACTGCTATCGTCACACAGGATGTACCAACAGACTCCCCCTTGACGATAGCTTCTAATAATTCACACATTTGACTTAAGAACTTTGATTATTTATTGATTCAAACTACTTCCAGCATACAAACCTTTTTCAACACATACTTTGACTACATTTTCATATTTCCTAGCTTCACTATCCATATGTGTATCACTAGAAATCTTACATGCATGCAAAATATGAAGATCATCTCTGGAAAGGTTTACCAGGTGAAGAGGATCGTAAACTCTAAGAATAACGTTTTCTTCAAAGTCTTCCATGACCGCTTCTCCCGTCTCAGTGTCAGCATACCACCAATGTAGATTCTTCAAGACATTCTGTGGCATAGGCTTGAGAGGCACCTTCCTAAGACACCTTGCTGGTTTGTAGTGAATCCTCATCCAAGGTCGTCCAGTTAGAGGATCGATACGTGAAGGATCTTCTACTCTTCTCCCAACCCTTGGACTCAGTCGCTCAAATTTCCTTGATCTTCCCTCTTTTCTTATGATTCTTGCAATTACGTCCGCGTAGGGATCATTGCCAATGTTAATCAGATCTTTCCATGCTAGCACTGTGATTTCGATCTTTGGCAATGAATTGAAAGCTTTTAAAGTTCGCCTCAGGTACTGGAGCCCGTCTTTCCTCTTAATTATGAAAAGGTGCAGTTCTCGATCAAAGAACCAGCTTAATATGCGTGCAGACAACTTCCCAGTACCCGGCACTCTCATTGTCTTTTTAAGCTCTAATTCCTTCTTTTCAACTCTGAACCATAACTTTCGTTCATCTTCATTTGATAGCTCTCTAGCAGGTTCTTCTGTTGATGGCTGAGCATTCAACGCAGCATTCACTACATCTACGTTGACAATATTATTCTCATCTATCATGTATGTATCCGTGATAGGATTCTGCTGTACGACGATCTCATCGGCTTCATCATCCTCATCAGCACATACTTTGTCATCTGATTGCCAGTCAACTATCTCTTCTGGCACAAACTCACCCTCTTCTAGCTCTTCGTCTTCATAATCAAAACCTAAATCCAACTGATCATCATCAAGATCCATAAGAGCCTCGATCATCTCACTAATTTCAAAATCTGTTGGCTTAGATGAACTCGATTCTCCTACTTCTCCTCCTGCTAGACTAGGCTCCCCCTGAGATTGAGCAGTCTGAGCAGTAGAAAAATCTACTGGCTCATTCTGACTTCTAAGGCTGGGATCATTGCCTTGGTTGTCTTGATCATCATCATTTGTCGGCCTCTGTACTTCCTGATCTCGGCACGATGTCTCCCCCTGAGCCTTTAAATTTTTCATTAACTGCTCAATTAGGGAGCGCATCGACCTTATCTCAGCTGCCTGATCGCAGACAAACGTTTTCAATTCAACGTTCTCTTCCTGGACTTGCTCCACAATCTTCTTTAAATCGGCATTTTCTTTATCCAGATTGGCATTATGAGACTGAATTTCTCCGATCGCCTTTGTTAGGCCTAAGATTTGGACATGCTGGAAGTCAACGCGAGCTTTAAGCTGCAGAAATCGTTGATTGTCGGCATATGATGATGAGGTTGATGGAATGGAGTGTATCGGAGATGGGCGGATTGGTGATGGAATATATGGTTCATGTTGAGGAGGTGGTGGTGGAAAGGTGGTTTGAGGTTCTTGAGGCTGAGATTGGGGGATTTCTGGTTGAACTGATGAAGCTGAAGATGACCCTTGCATGAATCGATGACGCTTGGCTCGTTGCCTCGTCACTAAAGGAGCAATCTCTTCTTCTTCAAAATCTTATTCATCAGACTCCCTTATTACTCTCCTCCTCAAAGCTTCTTCATTAACTACCAACCTTGATCCATACGTTCCAATTTGAACAGTTGGTTCAGTCGGTACTGACTCAGGAGCCTCAACCTCTAACTCCTCCATCTCTCTTCCGATTCTGTTGCAGATGATGACAAAACATTATCAGCCTGCTCTGGCTCATATTCTTCAACATCTCTCAACACGTCTTCTTCTCCCTCAGGAGGCTCAAGTAGTTCACCCACTAACGCGGCAGCTACATGTTCATTAGCATGAGGACCTGATGCCCATATTTCTTCTAGCGTTTGGGCTATTTCCTCGGACTCTGGAACGGCACTAGAAGGCCCTGCTTCCAGTACTTCCGGCTGATGACTGGTAGAAGGCCTAGACGCCTGAATTTGACTCGCGGATGGTCTTTGTCTTCGCCTTTGAGCACGCGGTGGCTGTTGTTGTTGTTGTTGTTGTGACTGTGGTTGTTGTTGTTGTTGTGGCTGTGGTTGTCTTGGTTGAAATTCAACTTCCCCTGCCCAGTTGGCAACATCTGGGGCTTCAAAATTTCTATCCAATATGGCTCCAAACAATGGACGCTCAACTGGAACAGCCAACCTTCCTCTGTGCGAGGAACAGTCAGCGAAGATCCTTTCATCCATAACAGCAACGCTTTGAATGTCATTCGACGGAGGCAGATTTGGCAAGAAGTGCCTTATCAGCATCATGATGAATCGTGGATATAGCAGGAACTGTTGATTTTCTGGAGCTGTGATCTGGTGAACAAATTCGGAGAAAAACATTTCCGAGAAACTGTATGGGCGATTATACACTATCGCAACTATCCCAGACTGGATCTTCGCAACCATATAGTCAAATCCTGCTTTCTTTGGTGCAAAGCATACCATAAAGACGTGAGCAAGAAATCTCCACTGTCCGATTAACCCGCTCTTCATATAGGACACCTTCGTCACATCGAGACTGTAACCCATTCTCTGAATGGCCGCTTGCCTTATATTCAGAGGAAACTCAATTGGTCCAGACTCTTCTTCTTGTGTACCTAGCTGCAACACCTGACGCAACATATCCGCCGAAAAGACTAGCGGTTGTCCAGCTATGCGAGTTCGTAGCACTGTCGGGGTGACCGAGCAGTCTACCTGGAGATGATCGTAAAATTGACGAATATATGGTAAGACGAGCTGAACATTATGAGACAACGCAAAACCTATCCTGGATTCTACTAGGAAATCAAGCATTTGTCTGAATCCCTGCGCCTCAGAGAGATTATGATCAGGATGAAGGACCATATTGTGCTTCGGCACAAAAGCTCGTACAGCCATTTCTGCACAATAAACAAACTATTAGATTCATTAAAAATCAATAAACTTGTTTAAATTCAAATCTGTTTTATTTTGAACTTGTTTAAGTACAAAATCTAACACAATTAAATTTCTACAAGTTTAATAAAATTTAAATTAAATAATGCAAATAGAAGAAAGATTCGAATGAAACAGATTCGAATGTAACAGATTCGAATAAGTCCCTTTTCGAGTTTGATGACAGAATCGAATGTCTTGGTCTTCTCGAGTCTAATGACAGATTCAAGAAACCTCATGAACAGATTCGAACCGCCGACTTTGCTTAAACGCCAAATCTCTTGATTTTAACCTTTTTGGACTTAGAAAATCACATTCATTTGTCCTACTAGTTACTAATCACATATATGTGCCTTTAATTTGACTATTTATCGGTCCAAACTTGGTAATTTTGTAAAAACCCGATTTCGACCCTTAAACCTTCAAAAATCGATGATTTTGCCTAAAATGATGTATAAAACTACATGCATCTTGTACAATCAAGTTGATTATACCTAGATACAGGAGTAGAATTGAACACTTTAGCTATAAACTCGATGGATTGTCGTATATATGAGATACGGTAGACTCGAGGAATAGATTCGAGATCGCCAATATAGATTCGAGGAAGTAGATTCGAAAACAGTAAGTATTAAATGACTTCACTATTGACCTATATATACTACCAACCTTCGAATCTAAGGCCAGACTCGAATCTACTGACAGATTCGAAGCTTTCCAAATTCGAGTCTGTCCTAAACTCGAAAACACCAAACACTTAGAAAAATTTCGAAAATTTTTGAAATAACTTCAACTTTTTCAACCTTTTTCTACGGTATTGTGTAACAAGATAAACTATGCCCAATCTTTTACCCTAAGCACAAGATATTTCACGCAATGTTTATTTTATCCAACTTTGAATGCACCCTCAGTAATTTTTGACCTTTTACCTAAGTAAAAATTAAACTAAAATAAAATAAAAATAAAATTTTGACCAAAAAATTTAATCTAGACTTAAGCTATACTTATAAAATTTACAACCTAAGCTAAATACTAAACAAAATCTTTTTGATGAGTATAGTCTAAGAAAGGTTCAATCAGATAGCGATGTCTGATACTCACTTTCAGTAATTAAACTTTCACACTTAGGAATTTTTGATTCCTTTGATTGTTTGTCGTGACATACCTATTTAGCCGATTGTTGGTATTTTACCCCTTTAAACATGCTACATTTCGGAATATCCCTTGGCATTTTTATTTATCATGAAATTATCTTACGTGACTCAGACATAGACATACTTTTATGATCAAGGCACACAAACAAAGATTCTAACTTGTTAGTATTTGCAAACTTTCTTTAAAAGACAAACATCGGACAGAGGTCTGTATTTTCATACAACAAAGTGTCTTAGATTGACTTAAGGTTTATTTTTAAAGTTAGCAAGACAGCGGTGACAGGTCTGTACTGACGTATAACAAAGCGACATATCTGCTAACCCGAATCTAAACAGAGGCAACAGGTCTGTACTTACGTACAACAGAGTTACATGTTTTCGACTCTCAATTTTGTATGATTTTTCTATTCTTTCCATTTTAAGATGTATTTGATGTTGCCATACATCCCCAGAAAGTTTGCATACCTTATTTAGACTCAAAGTTTGTATGTCTTGTACATAAAAATTAAGACCGATTGGTCATACATCTAAGTTAGTGACACGCTTGACTTTTTCTAGAATATTTTATTTGCCTTGAGATTCCCTATATGTATTATACCTACCAACACATCAAACTAAAGTAAAGTATAACACTTAGAATTTAGTTGCATTATGTGTGAAAGCCTAAACACTTAGAGTTTGTAACGACTGTGCTAATTTTCGTCACTTTGATCCTATATATCTAAGACTTAACTCTTTTTCTGATATTCTCCTTTTTTGTATTTTTATGATTTTCTCTTTTTTTTTTCTTTTGTTTTTCATAAGAAATAGCAATAAAATAAGATAACCTACTAACTTACTAAAAATAGAAACTTACTAAAAATAAAAACTAACTAAAAATAAAAACTTTCCTAAATTAGCAAACTACTGTAAAGAAAGAAATACTATGACTATAAAAGAAAATAAACTACTACTACTACTAAGGTCAAATTATTCTGGGTTGCGCATTCCATTCAGTTGAATTAAATACTCAAACCGTGACTTATCAAATGCTTTGGTAAATAAATCTGCATTATTATCTTTTGTTGCCACTTTTACCAATTTAATTAGGTTCTTTTCAGCACAATCACGAATAAAATGATGCCTAATGTCTATGTGCTTTGTTTTGTTGTGTTTAACTGGATTATTCGTTATAGCAATTGTAGATTGATTGTCTATCCTAATTGGAGTTTGAGTGTAAGCCAAACCGTAATCCCGCAATTGTTGTTGTATCCACAGAACCTGTGAGCAGCAACTACCAGCAGCAACATACTCGGCCTCGCACGTTGACACGGCTACCGACGTTTGTTTCTTGCATTGCCAGGATACCAATCTCCCTCCTAGGAACTGACAACCTCCAGTTGTTGATTTGCGCGTCAAGCTGCATCCTCCGTAGTCAGAATCCGTGAACGCCTCCAACTCTAGATCTCCCTCCGCGTGATACCAAAGTCCCAGCTTCGGTTTCGACTTGAGGTATCGTAGAATCCGCTTCACAGCTTTCATATGCATCTCCTTCGGATTCGCTTGAAACCTAGCACAAATACACACAGCAAACATAATGTCAGGTCTTGAAGCAGTTAAATACATAAGTGATCCAATCATGGCCCGATATAAAGTCGGATCCACATCGATATCACTTTCAGTACCCGGTCCGAGATTGTGATTCACTTGAATCGGCGTGCTGAAATGGTCAGTCAACTTTGTTCCTTCCATCCCGAAACGCTCCAATATGTCATAGACATACTTAGTTTGATGGATAAACATCCCTTCCTTCTTCTGGTCAACTTGTAACCCCAAAAAGAAATTTAACTCTCCCATAGCACTCATCTCGAACTTAGACTTCATCACCTTCTCGAAATCTTTGCACATCTGTTCGTCTGATGATCCAAAGATGATATCATCGACGTACACTTGTACCAAGATAAAGTGTTCTCCCTTCCTCTTAACAAACAGAGTACTATCTATCCTACCCCTTTCAAAACTGTTCTCTAACAGATGGTTGGATAGAGTCTCATACCACGCCCTTGGTGCCTGATGCAATCCGTATAGAGCCTTATCGAAGCGATATACTCTATCAGGATATTTTGGATCTGTAAATCCGGGTGGTTGTTCTACATACACCAACTCCTTCACTTTCCCATATAGGAAAGCACTCTTAACATCTAACTGATATACCTTAAAGCCTTTGAAGGAAGCAAAAGCTAGAAACAACCTAATGGCTTCCAGCCTTGCTACTGGTGCAAATACCTCGTTGTAATCGATTCCCTCCTCTTGGTTGAAACCCTTTACAACTAACCTAGTCTTGTTGCGCGTGACTATACCCCGATGGTCTCTTTTGCACTTAAAAACCCATTTGGTTCCTATGGCAACTTCCCCTCGAAGTAATGGAACTAACTCCCACACTTCTAGTTTCCAAAATTGCGAAAGTTCTTCCTGCATCGCTTCAACCCAGGAGTTATCCTTAAGTGCCATTTGCACATTCTTAGGCTCTACTTGCGATATGAAACATGAATAGAGACATGTGTGATATGCCTCAGAGTCATTTATCATCGACAACAACACAGTGTTGTTATTTAAACTACTCCTAGTCCTCACACCCTCGTTAGGATTTCCTATGATGCTTTCTAATGGATGGTTCTTGTTAATCCTAGAGGTCTCTATCTCATCAACCCTTAGATTATCTCCTAAGTTAGATCCTATTTCACCTAATGGGGGAACAGGCTCAGCTTCTACATTTTCCTCCTCATGGACGTTTTCCTCAGAGTTGGAACTTGATGCTTGAGTCTGATTCTCAGTGGTAGGTGCTTCTTGATCAGCAACTTCTGGAGATCTATCTACAGTCGCAGTAGGCTCAGATGTGGATTCAAACGTAGTCCTCGGAAAGATATGGCCATCGTCATTCAGATGCAACGTCGCCATGTCCTTTTCGATTGTACCTGCATTATCATCCAAAGGAATGTTAAATGACTCAAATAACTTATCATAGTCAAATATCCATTCCGGACCAGTTTGGGGTTCATGTGTATAACTTGTGACTTCAATATTATACACAATCTCCACAGTACCATTTGTTTTGTTAAAAACCCGTTTGTTTGGTGAGTTCGGCACATAACCTAGGAAGTATCCTTCGTCAGCCTTTTCACCAAACTTCGGTTGATGTTTTGTTCGTAAAAGAGTGCATGGTACCCCAAACAGTTCGAATCCAGTTAAATTAGGTGGCCGTTTATTCAAAATTTCATAACATGTTTTGTTCAAAGATTTGACTGTAAGGACTCGGTTTAAAATATGGCACGCGGTATTCACTGCCTCCCCCCAAAACATGTAGGAAGCTTTGAATCCGAAAGCATAGTCCTTGCAGCCTCAATCAATGTTCTATTTTTACGTTCGGCCACCCCATTTTGTTGAGGTTCATATGGTGCACTGAATTGATGCACTATGCCCTTTGATAGGCAATATACACCAATTACAGTGTTTTTGAATTCAGTCCCATTATCACTACGTATTCTTTTAACCCTTGTTCCGTAGGAATCTCCACTTGGTCTAAGAACCCGATGAGCTTGGAAGCCGTCTCGTCCTTTGTACCTAAAAAGAAAACCCAAGAAAACCGTGAGTAATCGTCAGTGATAACTAAACAAAACCAACTACCTCCTATACTCCTTTTGTTGATAGGGCCGAAAAGGTCCATATGCAACAAATCGAATGTTGAGGTTATGGAGTTCTGCTTCTTGGACTTGTGTGTCTTCTTATGTTGCTTGCCCTTCATGCACGGTAGACACTTGTCCTCGAACTGAAAGCTCTTCATAGGCACACCCTGCACCAGTCCATTCTTCGTTATGTAGTTCATCTTTCTTAGGTGCAGGTGAGCCATGCGTCTGTGCCACAGTACCGATTCCGTCTCCGAAGCTTTGGATAATAAACAAATTGGCCCCATCGAAGTCTCCGGCTTGTTCATATCCAGCATGTACAAGTCATTCTTCCTTGGCGCCCGCATCAATACCCATTCTTCAGGAATCTTGAATCCCGGCTTTAGCACTAACGCCTCAGTGTCAGTAAATAACACTGAGTTCTTCTTATCACAGATTTGAGATACACTAATGAGATTGTGAACCAGTTTATCAACGTGATAAACTTGGTCCAACTTTATCGTCCCATTAGTGACCACTCCGGTACCCGTGATATTTCCACCCTTGTTACCCGCGAATGATACGAATCCCCGATTCCCACCCTTGAAGTCTGTAAGTAGACCTCGTTCCCCTGTCATGTGCCTGGAGCATCCACTGTCGACGAACCACTTGTTGTTTGGACCTGTGGTAATCTCCTGCACATGAAAGAAAATAGGTTAGTTATCACGGGGAACCCAAGCCATAACTGACTTGGTTATACCATTCTCGTCCACATACTTGAACTCTTTCAAATACCCATCTCGCCTTTCAGGTGACTTGGGTCTTTGAACTGGAGTCTGTTGTGGTGCCGAGTGATTTAAGTTCACTCTTTGCCTTGGAGTAGGAATTTGTTGTGGAGCTCTAGAATAGTTCCTATTATATTGCATTTCGGACTGTGATCCCTGAGCTCTTACCGGTGCGTACTGTCTAACTGGAGTATGAGACCTAACTGGAGTGTGTGACCTGCTAGGTGTTGTGCTCCTATAAAGTTGTTGTGGTGCTGACCTAGATTGATTAATGACACGATTCGGTGAATTTGTCCTAATCACTTCCTTTGGTCCAACCTTTACCGGTGTGTTTTTCACAACTTGTTTGGGTGTGGCCTGCACAGTCTTCTCGGTACTTTGAGAACTACTGGTGCTCGCCACACTGGTTGAGGGCTTAACAGGTGTTGGAGTCACTGTCTTAGGTGTAACATCGGCTTTCCTAAGCGGACAGGGAGAAGCAACATGCCCCTTCTTGTGACATCTGAAGCAAGACATCTTATCTATGGACTTTTTGTGTGTTCCCTTAGATCTAGGTGTCTCACTAGTTGTCTAGTTCCTTGTGTACATCTATGGCGACTGGCTCATCGTCCTGATCAGCCCAAGCAATTTTCTATATTCCTGCAGGTGTTTCACTGGAGGAAGACACAAATTTGACTTTCTTATCCTTGACGGTTGTGTCAACCACCTTAGGTGTATTTTCTACTATAGGCTCTGGTGTCGGTGTAGGTAGGTCCTCTAAGTCTACTGATTTATCAGTTTTCTCCTGAGGCTGAGGCACATAGTTTGCATTGAAAGGTGGAGGAATTTCGTGAAATCCTAGACCTACGGGCTTTTTAGACTGTCTTTGGGCATCTAAAACTTTCCCTTGGTTTAGGCTCGAATTCCTAAACTTCTCCAACTTGCTATTTGCCTCTGCTACCTTTACCTTTGTTTCAGCTAACTCTATGTCCTTGTCCTTAAGACTTTTGGTGAAGGCTTCTACGTGCTCATACATAAGCTCTATCCTAACACACTGCTCACTGAGTTTGTCTTTTAGAACTATTACGTCTTGAGCATCAGCCTTAAGCTTTTCTTTAAGATCTTGCTTGATATCGTTTAGGCTAGCGTTTTCAATTTTTAAATTCTCATTTTGAGCAGTTATGGTTTTATGTGATTCTAAGACTAGATTTAACCTATCGTTAGAATTAACACACAACGCACATAATTCACGAAAAAGAGAGTAAGTCAGACTAACCTTTGAGTTATCAGATTTCACGTTAGCCATCTGAGCAGCAAACTCCAGGACTGTCTGATCATTCGTCTTCTCTACCCACATCGGACTGCTGTCCCGTGTGGTCTGCTCGTCCCCATCACACCCAGTTTCTGTGACTTCAGCCATGAAGGCTCTAGCATTCGACTCAGGATGTGAACTGCAGTCATAGGTACCATCTAGCTGTCTGTCTGAAGTGACATTGGATAGTAGACCCGCTAGGTTGGCTTGACCAGATGATGAACTTGGAAGGTATCGTTGTTGGGACTGATTTTGGAACTGTCCCTGATGCTGACTCTGCCCTTGGTATGTCTCCACCTTCGGTCTCTGACACTCCCTGGCGAAGTGTCCCAGTCCTTGACAGTTGTAGCACTTTACTTTGGACTTATCAAATCCTATCCCCTTGTTATTCATCGTCAAATTCCTCCCAGTTCTTTTAATGAATCTCTTAACCCATTGGGTTACCATGGCCAGTTGCCATTTAAGATCCATTTCCTCAAGATCATCAGGGTCGACCTGATCGTAGTCTTCGTCCCAGAGAGCAGGATCGTTAATCTTCCCCTGAACACAATTCCCGTACGCGGCCACAAAAGAAGCAAGCAGATTCAAATGTTCTTCCGCTGATTTTGCGCTCATGGGCATCTTCGAATAGCTCTGAGATGTCGATTCCTGTTGTACTTGAGGCTGCAGTTCTTCCGATCTTCCTAATCCTAAGAACGTGTGATTCAATGTGTCATCAGTCTCTGCTGGTGACGACGTTTCTCCGGTGAAAAACGCTGTAGAAGTCTTCGGTTCGGCTGTCACTGAAGGTTTTGTTGTCTTTCCAAAATACATTGCTGGATTCTGGACTTGTTCGTAATCAGTTTCGGCCTTCAGTAGCTCGAAGTGATATGCCCGCAACGTTCCCACAATATCATCCAGAGATTGAGTGTAATACTTGTCCTCGTTCAGCTTGATCATTGCCACATACATAGCCCATTTGGCTGGTAAGGCATCAAGAAGCTTGTTGTTCTTGTCGGTGTCAGTAAACTCAATCCCGTGACTTTCAAGTTCCGTCAACAGGTGATAGAACCGGGTGATGATATCATCCAGTTGTTCATCCTTTAACGCCTTGAAAATTGCAAACTGTTGTTTTAACAGCTCAGTACGCTATCTACGAACCCTAGGATTACCATCACACCTCTTCTCTAGAGACTCCCAAAGTTCTTTAGACGTCTTTTGAGTCCTAAATGTGTGCAGTATATCCTGAGGCAAAGCCATTCGGATTAGCGAGAAAGCTTTGTTTTCGGCTTCATACAATTTCTTATCATCCTCCTTCATCATTTGGTATGATAGGACTTTCTGACGGCCTTCAACTTCTGACACTGGTGGAATATATCCTTCGTCGATACACACCCACATGCGCATGTCATTAAAACGCATGAAATCGGTAAACCGATCTTTCCACCAGTAATAATCTTCGACTTTCATCACCTTAGGCGGAGCGTTTGTCTTCCCGACCTCGTGGTCCATTTCTAGGAATTTTTGAAGATTTGACATCTTTTCGAAAGTAATTGAATTGACCTTAATTAATTTAATTCGAAACTAATGTGAATTAATTCCTTCAAATCTAGGTAGATTCGAATGTAATCAGATTCCAATTTATTTGGATTAAATTCGATTAAGTGTTATAATTCAATTAAACTCGAAATTATGTCAGATTCGAAAAGTCCTCAGATTCGAAGGTCAGACAAACTCGAAACCACAGCAGATTCTAACACTATTCGAAACTAAACTAAACTCGAACTAAACTCGAAACTAAGTAGACTCGAGATCCTATTCGAATGTAGCACAAACTCGAAATAGATTCGAAACCCTCTGTATTAGACTCGAAAGGAGCGGATTTTGGTTAGACTCGAGACTAAGTGTAACCCTAATTACCCCTATTAGATTCGAGCGCCGCAAACTCGAAAAACGGCTAACACTTTGATTTTTTAATGTTTTCCAGATTAAATCAGTATTTTTCCAACGAAAAATAATGATTTCGATCAAAAACGTGAAAAACCACAAAGTATTTTCCGAATAAGAATTTGCTAAGCTTGAAAATACGATTTTGAGAGGAAAACCGTCCAACTAGCGTCAAGAAACCTAGAATGTATGTAGATGAACACGAAGAACACCAAGAACACTTCGTAGGCTCTGATACCACTTGTAAGGTCTACCACTACGAGATCTATCTAGACGCGGAGCCGTCAACGAGTGCGGAATCCTCGTTAACGGGTAGACGGAAACAACTCTCAACTACGAAACACGGAGACTATCAGAGGCTGAACGAACGACACACGAACGATCCTACGAACTGATTCTCTCCGAAACGGCACTAACACTGATGATAAACTCGAGATCGCTTAATGCTTAATCCCTCACGAATTTTGCAAATAGTCTGATAATATCTCGAGTCTATCCCTAATTATAGACCCTGATTCGAGTCTGTTATGGGCCAAACTCGAATCTGGCCCAAGGCCCATTCGAGTTTGTCCACAATGACACTCTCGAATCTGGGCTCATTCGAATCTAGGGCTACATTCGAATCTATCACAGATTCGAATGCCAAGCCTTAAATAATTCGAATCTAACTTATTTACTTAAACCCCTAAGTGTTGAAACTTATGTTATAACCTTATGATTGATTTTATCTTTGTACTTTATGTTTGAACTTCTTGTAATACGTTACATCAAGTTCAAACATACAAACACTAATAAATATCAACCATATATAAACATATATAACAAACACTTGCTAAAATGTAGGATCACTTAGACTGCTATCGTCACACAGGATGTACCAACATAATGCCCCAAAGGTAGTTGTACCTTACATGTATGAAGATGGATTGACCTTAATACATGACATTAGTGTAGTAAAGTAAGGTCATTGTTGAAAGTACAACGTACAACTGAGGTCAAGTAAATTGTTAATGGTAATTATGAAAATCTTAAGGGATAAGTGGCTAATTGATACATGTAGAATTAAAAATGAACTATATCCCTTAGTCACTCACATATTGCATTTCTATGATTCTTGGGCATCGTTCCAAGGTGTATATATTAGGTAAACTTGACTTGAAACTTAATACAGATTGTATCATATGTGATGACTTTATTGGTTAAATAGTTAATTACATTTTTGGATGATTTCTCTATGATCATTTTATATGTCTTAGCTAATGATGTGGTTTGGTCTTGTCTTATGTGACAAGACAATTAATTATGTAGTATGGTCACCACCTTGGATAGTGACTCAAACTCATGAGATATTTTATGGTCTTAATGTTGAGTAGGTAAAAGGGTTTGCTTTTGAAAATGGCACGTATGTTAGAGTCTTTCATGCACATACTGTAGAGGAAACTGACGTATTTTGATATCTCGAGGTAATGAATGTTAATTATATATTGTCGACCATGTTATGTAATGGGTTTTGTTTGTGGAAGTGACCAAAATAGTTGACCGAGCCGCCATAGGTGCTCATTTTAATTGGTGAAAGACTATTAACCCCGTGAACTTGTTAAAATCATATGAGTTTTATTAGCAAAACTTGTTTATTGAAAGTCATAGTGACGATAAAATGGGAAATGCTAAAATTTAACATAAACAGATAAAGTGTAAATGGATTATCTGAATTATGTTATTATATAATGTGCAGTATAGTGATGGGCGTGAGAAACAAATAGCAGTTAGTGGATGAATATGTCGCTATACTGAAAACTTGAAATAAAATAATGTGAATATCAAGTTGAGAATATGTTATAACATCGTCAAAAGTTAAAAGCATATCAAAATAGCCATAGTTGTAAAATCACACACGCTGATTAAATCTAAAATTTTCTATAGTTAGTAATGGATACTAATGTATGTAGTTCCCCATAATTGACTTTGGGAATAAATAGTTTGAAAATCCATGCATTGATGTCTCGGTACTCGACCGAGTATTGAATTGAAAGGTCGTTAAGTGGAGAAACAAAGGGGTCAAGATAGGGTTGATTCATTGGAATTTGGAATCATGATCGTAGGTCTTTAATGACTTGTGAAGCGAAAGCCGAGATGGAGGCCAAATACCCGGCATAGTTGAGTCGAGTTGATTCCGTGGGCGGAATCCTTTTAAGTGGGGAGGAATTGTAACACCCCAATAATTAAAACGGTAATTAACTTTGTGAAACAATTATAATTATGAACTTAAGTGCAATATTATGAGTTAATTACCGAATATTAGTGATGATTGCAATTGTTGGGACTTGAATGATTAAAGAAAAATAAAATGTCGGGTTGTACTGAAGTGACAAAAATAGGTAATGTACTTCGACACTAAATAATGGGTATCCATGACATAAGAATGGTTTAATGTAGTGTTTGAATCCATTTAGTATAATTATGTCAAGTTCATCTATTTGAGTATTGAATTAATTAATTGTTGCATTAAATAGCATTGTAGTTTATTTGCAAATAAAAGATGAATTGGGAGGGGGGTATTGTGCCAAAATTGTGAAGGTGGAGGGGGGGATTGGCCAAAGGCCGAAAGGCCACCCTTTTTCCTTTCCTTTGGCCGTCCAACACCACACACACAATCAAAAAATTCATTTTTGTCACTTGGAAGAAAAGAAGAGAGAAAAAGGGAGAGTGAGCTAGGGTTTGGGTTGGGGTGAGCAAGCTTTGCAAGATTGAAGGCTAAACTTTGGATCTTTAATCTCCATTGAAGGTATATCTATCCTCTATTCCTCTCCATTTTCCTCATCTTCTCCATTTCATCTATTTTGGAGAATGGAACCCAAATGGGTTTAAGTTGAGTTGTTTAGTAAAGGCTCTAAATTCTTAATATGTTGTTATATGATCAAAATGGAGCCAAAATATGTAATTACATTGGTGGTTCGTGTTAGTTTCGTTTGACATCCACCTTTGAGCTCATTTAGGGCTCATATAGAGAAATGGATGAAAGGTATTGTTTTTAGGTTTTTGGAGCTTGAAATAAGTTCAAATATGTTTAAAAATGATTTATTAATCATTTGGGAGTAGTGGAAATTGATAGAATTCAAATCGGGGTTTCGAGTCTAAACCGCACACCAAGTGTTCGGTGAAATGCCACAATGAGTTCTTAACCATTGTTGGGTTGAATTGAATGATTAAATATAAATTGAATGTCTAAGCATAGCCCAAATATGTTATTTATAGCACTGGAAGTAAATAGAAGCTAGTAGGAACTCAATTGGAGTTTTGAAGGCTTAGTTCGGGTTTTGGTCGTTTGGAACCCGTTTGGAGTTCGTAAGAACTCCATGAAGCAATAAAATGCTATGTTATGGTATAATGTGTTTGGAAAGTGTTCAATTGTGTTATTAAAGTGTTTACATGAGTTGGGAAACACAAAATATGTACAAGAACTCAAAATGACGTTTTAAGGCTAAACCGCACGCCAAGTGTTCGGTGAAATGCCTCAATGAGTTTCAAAACATTTTGGGATTGTGTTTTTATGCTTAGATGTAATTTTAATGTCTAAATATGGTCCAAATATGTTTAATATGGCTATGGGATTGGTTGGAATTGAGTCCAAGCTCAATTGGAGCTCGGTGTCGTCGGTTTGAGTTTTTGGTCATTTTCGGACTCGTTTGGAGTCCGTATGAACTCCGTGGGATCATGGAATGTTATGAAATAGTTCTAATATGTTTAGAGATGTTTAAGGGACCTTAATATGCTAATTATATGGGTGTTAAAGTCCATTTCAATTGTCGGAAGCATTTATGAGAGTTTTGGAGTGTTTTGGTGCATTTTTGGGCATTTAAGGTGCAGTCTGAGGGGGCAGGAGGTTGGTAGCGGCGCGACTAACATCATGGTCGCGCCATGACCATGTTTCTGGTCCAAAAAATGATTTTGCATGGTTGGGGGTCGATGCTTGGGTCTTATACGTTCATTACGCCTCTAAATTAAGTGTTTAAAGGGGTTTGGGGGCCTTTGATCCATTCCAGAACTTGTAGGGCCTCATTTGGACTTAGTACTTTCGGTTAGATGTCCCAATACTCTTAGGCCACTCTTAGGGGCTTATATTGTGTTCGGGGGCTTACGGGTGCGCGTTATGAATGCTTTTAGGTGAATCGAGTCGAAAGGAGCTTGATTGCAAGCTTTAACCATTCTTGAGGCTAATGTGACCTCGTTGGAAGGCTTGGGAATCCTATAAACCGATCACTGTGAGTTCTAGTATTAGTGTTACATAATGTTCCTATATATATTGCTATTTGCATTGTTGAACATATTGTTGAGCTAATTGCTGATATCTTGATAGTAGTAGCATATTTGCCCTCAATTTTGATATGTTGATTTCTTGAGCATATGTGAGGCACCTTAGACCTCCTCCTACTTGATTTGTTGAGTTTATTGTGAGTATTTGATAGTGGTTGCATAAGTACCCTCAATTCTCACGTGTATGATTCTTTGGGCCTATGTGAGGCACGTCGGGCCTCACTATAGTTGATAGGCTTTGTGAACCCATACCTCGTTGAATACTTTGTGGAGCTATTTGTTGATATATTGATGATTGTTGCTTACTTGATTTCGTTTCTTGTACGTATGATGTATTTGGGCATAGGTGAGGCACCTTGGACCTCACCATACTTGATATGTTTCACTTGATTTCGCCTGGAGTTGAGCTACCATTTATGTTTTGATTGTAGATGCTTACATATCCTCACCTCTCACCTGTATGATTATCTGGACTTATTTGAGGTATGTATTTGATAGTAGACGCATACATATCCTCAACTCTCACATGTGTGATTATTTGGGCTTATGTGAGGCACATTGGACCTCACTATACTTGATATACTTTGTGAAGCCATACCTTGTTGAATACTTTGAGGAGCTATGGGTGACATATTGATAATTTGTTGCATGCTTGATTTCTTTTATTCTAAGAAAGGCTTGTTTGGGCTTATGTGAGGCACATTGGACCTCACTACAATTGATGTGCTTTGTGGAGCTATAGCTTGTTGAATACCTTGTGAAGCTAATTGTTGACATATTGATAGTTGTTGCTTACCTACTTTCATTCCTTCTATGAATGATTTATTTGGGCTTGTGTGGGGCACGTTGGACCTCACCATGCTTGATATGCTTTTACATGACTTCACCTGGATATCCATGAATATGTTGGGCTAGCTCTAAGCCTCAATTGAGCAAAAATGTTGGGCTAGCTCTAAGCCTAAATTGAGCAATATGTTGAGCTAGCTCTAAGCCTCAATTGAGCAAGAACGTTGGGCTAGCTCTAAGACTCAATTGAGCAAAAATGTTGGGCTAGCTCTAAGCCTAAATTGAGCAATATGTTGGGCTAGCTCTAAGCCTCAATTGAGCAAGAACGTTGGGCCAGCTCTAAGCCTAAATTGAGCACCTGATCATCTTGGTGATTAGACATACTCGTCGCTCATCATTGCATGCATGTATATTATGTATTCCTTTTAATCTAGCAACTCACTCAACTTTGTTGACCTCTTTTAGTTGTTAACCTTTCAGGATAAAAGAAAAGGGGCACACTGGACCATATTGATAGTGGATTGGACTTTGACTAGCGGCTCCGTTGTTTCCCCATGCCTTTGATAAAGCTTTGGGGGGGATTTAGTAGACTCCCGCTTTGGTATATGCACATATATGAATTTAGTTTTTATCCATGGTTAAGTAACTTAGATGTTTAAAAATTGTAAACCCCAATTACTTCGATTCGTGATACCCCACGCTTTGTTCATTAATAGGTGACAAAGTGGGAAGTATCATATTGATAGCTTTTGAATATTGAAAATTTAAATTTCATCACATTTCCGCAAGTATATTCTTATAATTATTGTTAATTGTTCGTGAAACATCCATTTTAGTTGGAAGGGTGTTTCATCCTCTGCTAAGAGTATTGAAACATCCATTTCAACATAATATAATAATTAATGGGGTTATGTTTAATTAATTAGATTAATATGGTTTTTAAAGAAAATCGGGCATGACCCGTTCGCACGAGGTCAATATCCCTGTTTAGTTATAAACCATGATTTGGAAAGTAAAGTAAATTTACAAGATAATTCTAAATAGATACAACAACTATCATCCATCAAAGACATTAGGTGTCTATATGTACACATCTAAGTGTGTTGGTAGACAGACTACCCGAAAGTTTCACTATATTAAATTAACTTTTACCGAATGTTAAGACTTAAATTGCGGTCCGTTTAAACTCTAGGACCAGGGTCAGCAATCACCTTGCCTTTACTAATCCACCTGAGGTATATAAAAGTGAGGGGTTAGCAAATAAAATTTGCTAAGTGAGTTACTAGATCGATATGGAGTGCAAAACATACAACATGTATAAATGTTAAAATGATTATGAAATAACAAGTGCAATATCTTTAATAAAATAATGTGGGCATAGCCCATTAATTTGCATAGGTTGCGGTACATGACCCGCTGACCAGCCGTTGCCAACAGCTATGGATCAATGTCCAGCTGCGCAACTCCAACAGGCACCCGAAGTCCGGCCACCTACCCACGACCTCATGTGGTGTAGGAATTTATACGCACAAACACAAAGTAAGACGCTTGATAATAATAATGATAACCTGGATATCCGGTGAGGCCAAGGATAAATGAGCATAGCTCACAAAGGGTAATCAAGAGTAATCATATGAACATGAAATGAATAATCATCATGTGTAGCATAAAATCCATGATATGTATGAAGAAGGAATCATAATCAAGATGCTGACGTGTATAATGGGGTATTAAATAAGGTATGCTGGCCATAGGCCATGATCAAGTAATGAACCGCCAATAAGGCAGTATAATAAAATCAGTGCAATACATCATATAAGAGGATGATGCCAAATAGATATGCACAATGTCTTTAATAAAATAAACATGTAAATATATGTGCAACACACACATCAATGCTAGAACTCACAGTACATTAGGCTATAATAGCCTTTAAGGCTCAAAACGGCCAATAAGTCCCTTAACGCCCCGAACCGATAACCGGCACTTCTTCAAGCTCCAAACCTATAAAATAATGATATTCAATGTATTCGTAAGCTTATAGTAGTATATCACAAGGTTTGGAAGTTATTTGAAGTGTTTAAGCGTTTACGGTTTAATATTCCGAATTATCGACACCGAGACGTCTCTTATTGAGTTTTATAAAATTTTGGGCATTATTTGATGATAATTTTGTGTTATATAATTATATAATGATCCCATGATGTTATAGTATCATTATGGGACTTAAAGTAAGTGTTCTGGGTGAACAAGACTCGACTCGCACTAGTTTCGTATTTTTGCCATAACTTTTTCATACGAACTCGGATTTAGTTGATTCAAGAGCCCAGACGAAGAGGAGACTTAGGGCTACAACTTTTATCTTTTGAGAAATTGCTATATCTGTGATTGACTTGACGAGTCAAAGATATGACTCGACGAGTCGAAACATGCTGGAACGAATTTTGTTACTCTGCTCGTGGTTTCTCCATTCCAAACCCGTTTTTAGCATGCCAAAACCCTTAAAACTCACATTTAGGCATTAGGTTACTACTATAAACATATTAGTACACTTATAACATCATTTACACAAGAATTCAACTCATTTAATTATCAAATCCTTGGATTAAATCCAAGGTTTTCCATATTCAGGTTTTTGATGGGTTTTGCTCAACCTCTAACCTCTATAATTTCAGAAACTCCATCAATTGATCAATGATCATTAACCTATTATAACCCACCATATTATGGTTGCATACCCATGAACCGTGAATATGGTTTGATATGAAAAATAAGAGGAGAAATACACAAACACCTACACATACAAATTACCTTGGTGGTTGTGAGAAATTTAATGGCTTCACTTCTCCAATTCTCTAATCACCAAGAAAAACTCCAGCCCTAGGTTTGATATGTGTATGTATGTGATGTGCAGAGGAAATTTCCAAAGATGAGAAATGAAAAGAAGAAGGAGAACCCACTGGTTGGGGTTTTATCACCCTTAAATGGGTTGACTTCTCACAAGTAACCCCCTTATGTTCTGCAATTTAATTTCTAGCCCCTTCACATGCACCAACACTTGCACATATGCTTTGGAGACTTGTACACTTTTACATAAATTGAAATTTTACAAGGATTTAAAGCATGAGGTATAAAGGAGTATAGCTAGTGGCTAGTTTCTATAATAATCAAAATTTAAAATATTGAAATTGTAATTCTTTAGGTAATTTTAATAGATCATAATTGGTACCTTTATTATGAGGATATTATAGCAAGGTATGTGTTAACCGGACTCAAATACAAATATATAAGTCCAGTTTACCTTTTTTTATAAATTTATAGTTTAACATTAACATATATATTCTTAAATGGTAAAAATTTCAATCTTTACATATTGATTAACATAGATATATTACTCAAATTATTAGTTGAGTGTATAATTAATAATTTAATTATTATATCAAATTTGAGGATGTTACAAATATCCCCCCTACCGACTCTTTCCTGAAAAACATCAAAGGCCCTGAACCCTGACTCGGCGGCTCGATCCGCTGTCTCTGTGGGGCTGGCTGCTCCCACTGCCTCTCGATCTTCTGCTCCCGACGGCGGGCATACTCCATAGCTGATGAAAAGGTGGGGTCACGCAACATCCTCATAAACTCCCTGATATCAGATCTTAGACCCTCGATAAACATACTAACCTTCATGTCCTCTATGGCCACCTGGTGTGGTACGAACTGAGCTCGGTCATTTAAAATGTTAATATACTCCTAGACTGACATGGATCCCTGCTGTAGGTGGATGAATTCCCGCTCTGACTCACGTCTCGTGTCCAGAGGACAGTACTGCAACTCAAACTCTAAACTAAACTCCTCCCAACTCAACTGATAGGCCTCGTCAACCCCTCGGGCTCTCACAACCGAACTCCACCATCACAATGCTCGTCCCTTGAGCAGGTAGGAGGCATAACTCACCCTATCGACTCGGTCAACATGGTCTATACGGAATGCCGCCCCGATCTCTTGTAGCCAATCGAGTGCCTTCGAGCACCAACTTCCCAAGTATACTCAGAAGGATGACCCGTCATAAGTCCTTAAAGGGCCCTCTCATTGGCTGGCTAGAAGAAGCACCAGCCCCAGACCCAGACCCAGACCCTAAACCAATCATTGGCAGAGGTATCACACCCTGACCCCGGCCCGCGCCCAGCACTGGAAAGCGCTCATCAAAGAACTGACCTAGCCTAGAATAAAGGTCAGACCTACGCACATACTCATCACTTCTAGAATCATCGCCCTGAGGCCCGCTGTCTTGACGACCCATAATATCCAGCACAACAAAGTAATAACACATAGTAACTCTACATAACACTATACACTACTCGTTCATCACCTAAATTATCTACTTCGGGATACAATCTAAGGATCTAGACTCCATGGTTTAAGCTTAAGCATCCACTAGATACTTAACCTCTTAAACATAGGCTCTGATACAAAGCTTGTAACACCCTCTAACTACTCCCTAATGCCACATAAATAACACGTCAAAAGTATTATAATATATAAATCTCTAATTGTTCCCAAGGCAAACACGTGGAAACACCGATAATTTAAAACTTTAATTTACATATTAAGTCACAGAAATCCCTGATTAGGCTACACAATATCTGAAGTACATATATACAATCCCCAAAATATAACTACCTCTAAGAAAGGGAGATAAACTCCTCAATCACTGTTAATGTAAACCTACTTGGGTCCAACAGGCCTACTAGAACTCCGATCACCTGAGATACACACATATGAAACACAGGGTCAGCTAACGCTGGTGAGAATGCAAGTGTTATAAGTACGATTATTAAAAAAATTCGTAAAATATAAATAACTCAGTAGTAAAGCGTTCAGAGTTCTCTACTGAACAGGTGTATGAGATGTAACATCCGACACAAAATCAGGTTAGTAACTATAACTTAATCAATAGTTGTTAGCAAGTTATAACCTAATCTGTGGTCATTAACTATTAATCAAGGTGATTAACAAAGTTCATAAGGAAATTCAATTCAATTAGAAACAATTTAATCGGTGAGATGAAACGGCAAATTAATTAATCCGATCAATTTACGATACGATGGATTAATTCAACTAAGTGCATAATTAAATTAAGATTAGTGAAACTAATCACATTAAGAAACTTACATAACCTTAATTATGCAAGACAAAAACAATTACACAAAACTAGTATATTCATAAGTATTTATGAAATGACATAAAAAGGAAAAATACAAGAATACATTTTAAATATTTTTATACAAAAAAAATACAACGAAATACACCCTATAGGGCCAACCACCATAGTACAAAGATAGAGTTTGACTTTTATTTTTTTGTTAAAACACCCATTCATAATCAAAATCATATCTCTTTTCACCATCCTCTTTCAATTCATCCAAGATCTTACAGTCAACCATCCATCCTTCATAATCACAACACTTTTTCTTCTCTATAAATAGAGAGTTCTTTCCATTCATTCTTCACACCATCAAAACACAAAACTCTCTCCTTTCTCTCTTGAATATTCCGGCCACGCACACACACATAGTGCACACTTCTTTTTTTCAAAGTGTTCTTCATTATTCATGGAAGTTATGGTGCATTTAGTTCAAGAACAAGTCTCCTACTGTTAGGCACAAAATGGCCTCAGTCAAACCTGTTATACATCTTAGGGAGAGATTTTTAATCAAACCTGTTTGATGCACTTGAAGGTAAAATTTAAGGCATGTTAATGCCTTATTGAAACCTGATAAGTGATTTGCAACATTAGTTAAAGTTGTTTACCCTGTTGCATTTGTTGCAATTAAGGCAGATTGTCCAAGTTGTTCTATTCTGTTGAACAGGATGGACATAAACTGTGTACGCTGCTCTATTCTGTTGAGCAGCTTGGACAAATTCCAAGTGTTCTGTTCTTTGTGAACAGGCTAAACACTTTATGGAATACGTTTCCATGTCCTCATGTATTGTTTGGACGACTACTAGATCAGTTTAGAAAGTCAAAGACAAAGTGGAAAACAGAAGCTACGAAGACCGCCTACGCTGTTCTGTTACATGAATACAAAGTGGATATTTAAAATGGGTGACAGACCATTTCTTATATCAAAATGGCCTTAATAGAAGATGAAAGGTTCAAAGTTGACATTCCTCTTTTAGTTAAATCCTTCTACAACAGAGACAAAAATGAAATGACAAAGACTCTGCCATGTAAAGACATATCTGCTTTATCAGCTTTTCTTATTCAAGCTGTCCATCTGTCTGTCTTGTAAACAGTGAGTTCATATTAGTATGTAACATCCCGGATTTGAGCCTGCTGAGAATTGAAGCCAGAAAAGGAAGCCAAGGAGTGAATCAAGTGCTGTACCTTGATCATCTTCACCATCTTCTTGTGTTCTTGTGGTAATTAAGGTGCTAGCCGATCACGTGCCGAGCCGCATTAAGAGTTCGGGTTTCGATTGCTTTCGGGTATCGGTGAGTACTCGAGTTCTTTTACAAATCGCGCGTAGTTTTTTTACGAGTCAGTTATGTGATGTGATATGTGTATATGAGGCAGAGATACGGCGCAGGTATGAGTTTCTCTACCCTATACGTGCTATATGTGTTTGAATTGCAGGTATCCGCGATATGTGATCGCGCAGGCTGATTGTCCCTAACCAGTCACGAGATATGAGGCTGTATATATACGGCAGTGATATTGCCAGGTCGCTCCTGTGCCTATTGAGTAGCTAACCGCTGCTGTGTGCGGCCTGTTAGCTGGGGAACGTGGTCCCCTTTTGAGCAGAGATACGTGTTATGCATCGAGTTGCATATATGTGACGAGATATGTGTGTTGTGTATGTTTTATGTGCTTACCTGCAGAGTCTAACCCTCGCGTACTGACGAGCTGTCCAGCTTATGTTTTCGAGTCTTCTGTGTGTCAGGCAGTCATACTGTGGGATCGCAGTCACAACCGCAACAGCCGAAGTAGGGATCGGGGCAGTTTAGAGCCGTGTATGCTGACTGTATTTTGATGCTAGACTTTAGAGTTGTCATCAATACTCTGTTGTGTTTATGTATTAGTGTCGGTTATGAGACGATGTATGACTCCGTGTTAAAAGTTTTAATTAACAGTGTTTTCCGCTAATCCTGTGATATGTGCATTATGAGATGATTGCGATATTGCCACCTGTGTATTGTATTGACGTGGCATTTGTGTGAGAATTGTGGGTGTTACAGCTTGGTATCAGAGCTTGTGGTTTCAGTATTGAGTATCAGTGGATGCTTGTGCTCTTACCGTGTTCAGATCTGTGGGATTCTTCCCTGAGACTGAGTTTAGCGGAATTAACTGACCTAGCTTATTGTATAACGCTGGGTGATCGATCTGTTATCTTACCTTTGTGATATGTGCGGGTAGTTATGGCAGATCATGGCGAGGGTTCAGGGCCAGAGAGACCAGCGGGAGATGAGTATGTCCGCCGGTCAGAGATGTTATCAGTGTTGACTGAGTTCTACAGAGAGAGGGACAGAGAGAGAGAGCAGCAGAGACAGAGAGCTGATCCGCCGCCAGTGACTAGTGCTGAGACAGTGGTTGGAGCATCTTCTTCTTCTGCTCCTCGAGGTGGGTCCTTTAAGGACTTTATGGCGGGAGCCCCACCTCAGTTCCGAGGCGGTGGTGAGCCGGGTACGGCTATGGCTTGGGAGAGAGAGATAGAGGCGGCATTCCGAGTTGCCCATGTCGATCCTCGGGATATGGTCGGCTATGCGGCTTATCAGCTGAAGGGAGGGGCTTCACAGTGGTGGAAGTCCATTGAGTCGTCCATGACTACTGCAGCAGCTTATGCTATGACATGGGACCAGTTCCGTGCCATCTTCGAGCTTCAGTATATTCCCCGGGATGAGCGCCGGGAGATGGAGCGTCGTTTCTTGCACCTTCAGCAGGGCAGTATGTCAGTTCAGCAGTATGTGGATAGATTTAATGAGTATGCCCAGTTTGCGCCCCAGCATGTGGATACAGAGGTTCGTAAGGCTGATGCCTTTATCGATGGGTTGAGATCAGATATCCGGGAGTTCGTCGGACTTCATGATACTCCTACCTTTGCGCGGGCATTAGAGTTAGCCCGAGTCCGAGAGAGGGAGATCGAGAGACAGAGGGGTCAGCCCCCGTCCCAGAGACAGAGGATAGGGACGTCTGAGCAGTCCCAGAGTTACTATCGAGAGCACCAGGATTTTCAGAGAGAGAGACAGCCTGAGCAGCAGCAGGTTCAGGGGCAGGGTTCGGGATTTCGCAGAGACAGAGACAGAGGCAGAGATCGTAGATCCCGGAGGTCTGGGCAGTATCAGGGATCAGGGACAGCCAGTCAGAGTCAGGGGCAGACTTCCCGATATAGTGCTCCGAGTCAGAGTCAGAGCAGCGTGGGGCAGGGGTCCCAACCATCAGGGAGCCGGGCAGATAGTTCAGCCGGGGAGAGAGACTGTCCGAGGTGTCGCCGTCGCCATTCTGGTCCTTGTACATCAGAGCAGCCCCGTTGCTACCGCTGTGGTCAGTATGGCCATACATCATTTACTTGTACCTCGAGGGATTCTCTGTGCTTCCGCTGTGGGAGGCCTGGTCATATTGTGAGAGATTGTCCAGATGCACCGCCAGCGATACAGGGAGCGAGTACCAGTGGTGCTAGAGCCGAGCCGTCGACTTCGAGCCGCCGTGAGTCAGCACCCAGAGGCAGGGGCAGAGTATTTCAGGCTACGGCAGAGGAGGCCCGTGAGTCTACAGACGTTGTTTCTGGTACGTACATTCTGAACGGGCTTAGTGCTCGTATTTTATTTGATTCTGGAGCAGACCGCTCCTATGTGTCTGTTGTATTCTGTGCCTACTTTTCTGTGCCTGCTACTGTTTTATCTGTGCCGTTAGTCGTTGAGAGAGTAGACGGTAGTACTGCTTTAGTGAGTCGGGTATACAGAGATTGTGTCCTTGAGATAGATGCTCACCGGTTTTCGATCGATCTACTGCCGATAGAGATTAGCAGTTTCGACGTGATAGTGGGTATGGACTGGATGACAGCCAGGCAGGCCGATATTCTGTGTGCAAAGAAAATGATCCGGATACCCATTTCAGACAGTGAGACGGTGACAGTGTACGGCGAGAGGCGCCGAGGTGAGATTGGTATTGTTTCTATGGCCCGAGCTCAGAGATATGTCGCGAAGGGATGTGAGACCTTTCTGGCTTATGTTGTTAACGCCAGATTAGAGAAGAAGACCCTAGCGGATATACCTGTAGTTCGAGAGTTCCCTGAGGTATTCCCAGAGGAGTTGCCTGGGTTACCGCCAGATCGTCAGGTCGAGTTCCGTATCGACCTTATCCCTAGAGCGGTGCCTATTGCGAAGACGCCTTATAGGCTGGCACCTACCGAGATGAGAGAGATGATGTCACAGCTTCAGGAATTGCTTGATCGTGGATTTATCCGTCCGAGTTCGTCCCCGTGGGGAGCTCCAGTGCTGTTTGTGAAGAAGAAGGACGGTTCCATGCGGATGTGTATCGACTATCGAGAGTTGAATAAAGTGACGGTGAAGAACCGTTATCCGCTTCCACGTATCGACGATCTGTTTGATCAGCTACAGGGTTCGAGCTTCTTTTCGAAGATAGATCTGAGATCGGGTTATCATCAACTGAGAGTTAGAGATGAGGATGTGCCGAAGACTGCGTTTCGGACGAGATACGGCCATTACGAGTTCCTAGTCATGCCTTTCGGACTGACTAACGCACCCGCGGCATTCATGGATCTGATGAACAGGGTGTGTAGATCTATGTTGGATCGGTTCGTGATAGTGTTCATCGACGACATCCTGATCTATTCGAGGAGTGCCGAGGACCACGAGCAGCACTTGCGAGAGGTTTTGACCGTGCTGCGAGCGGAGAGACTGTATGCGAAGTTCTCCAAGTGCGAGTTCTGGTTGCGCGAGGTCCAGTTTTTGGGACATGTTGTGAGCGCCGAGGGTATTTCAGTAGATCCGGCGAAGATAGAGGCCGTGATGAGTTGGGAGCCGCCGAAGACTGTGCCTGAGATCCGTAGCTTTTTGGGCCTAGCCGGGTATTATCGTCGCTTCATTCAGGACTTCTCGAGGATTGCCAGGCCGTTGACGAGATTGACACGGCAGTCCGTTCCTTTCGTGTGGTCTGATGAGCAGGAGTCGGCTTTCAGAGAATTGAAATCCCGGTTATGTCAGGCACCAGTGTTAGCATTGCCCGAGGGTACAGAGGATTTTGTGGTCTACTGTGATGCGTCAAGTACCGGTTTGGGTTGTGTTCTGATGCAGCGAGGCAAGGTGATTGCGTATGCGTCGCGACAGCTGAAGACCTACGAGGAAAATCATACCGTGCACGACCTTGAGTTGGACGCGATAGTGTTCGCGTTGAAGATATGGCGTCATTATCTGTACGGTTCGCGATTTGTAGTGTATACCGATCACAAGAGTCTTCAGTATCTGTTCAGTCAGAAAGAGCTAAATATGAGACAGCGGCGCAGCCTCGAGTTACTGAAAGATTATGACTGCGAGATCCAGTACCATCCTGGTAGGGCCAATGTGGTGGCCGATGCGTTGAGCCGTAAGGCGTGTGGCCAAACGGTAGTTTCCCGAGCAGCGAGGCTCGAGGTTACCTCGACTCTTGTGGAGAGTCTGAGGCATGCTCAGTTAGAGGGTTTGCGGGCGGAGAATGTGAAAAGAGAGCGGCTTGCGGGACAGCTAGAGGCATTGAGCAGAGATAGCAGAGGTTTGTGGGCGTTTCGTGATCGTGTTTGGGTTCCGAGAATCGGTAATCTGCGGCAGTTGATTTTGGATGAGTCGCACCGATCGAGATTATCTATCCACCCCGGGAGCACCAAAATGTACAGAGATTTGCGCGAGTTCTATTGGTGGCCAGGGATGAAGAGAGATGTGGGCCGATACGTCGAGGAGTGTATGACTTGTCTGCGAGTCAAGGCCGAGCATCAGAAGCCTCATGGGCATTTGCAGCCTTTAGAGATCCCCGAGTGGAAGTGGTATCATATCACGATGGATTTCATCGTTAGACTTCCGCGCACCGTTCGAGGTAATGATATGATCTGGGTGATAGTGGATCGCTTGACGAAGAGTGCTCACTTTCTAGCGGTTCGGGGTACCATCACTATGGATCAGTTGGCTCGGTTATATATCAGTGAGATAGTGTCGAGGCACGGCGTTCCGATGTCGATTACGTCCGACAGAGATGCGCGGTTTACTTCGAGGTTCTGGCAGAGCTTTCAGCGCGAGTTGGGGACGAGAGTTCAGTTGAGTACAGCGTACAGACCTCAGACAGACGGGCAGACAGAGCGGACGAATCAGACTCTCGAGGATATGCTCCGAGCTTGTGCGATCGATTTCAGTGGTAGTTGGGACGTTCACTTGCCGTTAGTCGAGTTTGCGTACAACAACAGCTACCATTCCTCCATCAAGATGGCTCCGTTCGAGGCACTATATGGGCGTAAGTGCCTAACCCCGGTGTGTTGGGGCGAGGTCGGCGAGCGACCTATCAGTGGGCCCGAGTTGTTACAGGAGACGAGCGATAAAGTGGCGGTTATCCGCGAGCATATGAGAGTGGCGCAGAGCCGGCAAAAGAGTTATGCCGATCGTCGTCTGAATGAGCTCGAGTTCAGTGTTGGAGATCGCGTGATGTTGAAGGTGTCGCCGTGGAAGGGAGTTATCAGATTCAGGCATCGAGGTAAGCTGAGTCCGCGGTACATCGGTCCGTTCGAGATCATCGCCAGAGTCCGAGATCAGGCTTATAGATTGAGACTGCCTCCCGAGTTGGCCGGAGTCCACGATACGTTCCATGTGAGTCATCTGAGGAAGTGTTTAGCCAAAGATGATCAGTTTGTGCCGTTATCCGAGATCACCGTGGATTCTCATCTGAGATATGTTGAGCAGCCTGAGGTGATTACTGATCGAAAGGTGAAGAGATTGCGGAACAAAGAGATCGCGCTAGTACTCGTTCAGTGGAGGCATCATAAGGGTACTAGTGCCACCTGGGAGCCCGAGATCGAGATGAGGAGCCGATATCCGCAACTGTTCCAGAGTCCGAGCTAGATTCCGGGACGGAATCTTTTTAAGAGGAGAGGATTTGTAACATCCCGGATTTGAGCCTGCTGAGAATTGAAGCCAGAAAAGGAAGCCAAGGAGTGAATCAAGTGCTGTACCTTGATCATCTTCACCATCTTCTTGTGTTCTTGTGGTAATTAAGGTGCTAGCCGATCACGTGCCGAGCCGCATTAAGAGTTCGGGTTTCGATTGCTTTCGGGTATCGGTGAGTACTCGAGTTCTTTTACAAATCGCGCGTAGTTTTTTTACGAGTCAGTTATGTGATGTGATATGTGTATATGAGGCAGAGATACGGCGCAGGTATGAGTTTCTCTACCCTATACGTGCTATATGTGTTTGAATTGCAGGTATCCGCGATATGTGATCGCGCAGGCTGACTGTCCCTAACCAGTCACGAGATATGAGGCTGTATATATACGGCAGTGATATTGCCAGGTCGCTCCTGTGCCTATTGAGTAGCTAACCGCTGCTGTGTGCGGCCTGTTAGCTGGGGAACGTGGTCCCCTTTTGAGCAGAGATACGTGTTATGCATCGAGTTGCATATATGTGACGAGATATGTGTGTTGTGTATGTTTTATGTGCTTACCTGCAGAGTCTAACCCTCGCGTACTGACGAGCTGTCCAGCTTATGTTTTCGAGTCTTCTGTGTGTCAGGCAGTCATACTGTGGGATCGCAGTCACAACCGCAACAGCCGAAGTAGGGATCGGGGCAGTTTAGAGCCGTGTATGCTGACTGTATTTTGATGCTAGACTTTAGAGTTGTCATCAATACTCTGTTGTGTTTATGTATCAGTGTCGGTTATGAGACGATGTATGACTCCGTGTTAAAAGTTTTAATTAACAGTGTTTTCCGCTAATCCTGTGATATGTGCATTATGAGATGATTGCGATATTGCCACCTGTGTATTGTATTGACGTGGCATTTGTGTGAGAATTGTGGGTGTTACAAGTAAGTGTGTTCATTGTACTAAGTCTGATTGTGTCTTAGATTAGTTAAACATCTGTTGTATTTGTCATCTCAGCTTGAACCATTTCGCAGGTCAAGCTTGTTTGTAATTAACTCTTGTTAATAATATACACAAACATTGAGAAAAGTGTGTTGAATTCTAAATAGCTCTTCCTCTTACCATGACAATGGTTCAATGGCAAAACCCCCCAACTTCAATCATCGGAACTTCTCTGGTTGGAAGTGAAAAATGATGCTCTACTTAGAGAATCTGGATGTACAACTGCCAGAGATAGTAATGGAAGGTCTTTATGTGACAACTTCTGTTACTACTATCACTCTTGCTGCTGAAGGAGCTGTTCCTGAGATCAAAACCTTTGAAATGGCAAAAGCTCAATGGTCTGACGAAGACAAAAGGCTAATTGCTCTTGATGTAAAGGCCATGAACAACCTGGTTATTTCTCTTCTTGATGATGTGTCCAAACAGGTTGAGAAAATGAAGACTGCAAAGGAGATGTGGGATACTTTGTGTACCGTCTATGATGGTCCCACTATCACACTTGATAACATGATCAACAATCTTGTTAGACAGTATGAACTATTCTTTGTTAAGCCAAAGGAGTCTCTCACTGAAACCTATACCAGATTCACTGCTCTAACCAATGATCTCAAAGCTGTTAGGATCACCAAGGACTGCTTAACTCTGGTAAACAAGTTTTTGGACATTCTGCCTGAGGAATGGAATTTTTTCTCTACTATCTTAAGAAACTCAGGCACCATCAAAGGTATGGATCTTGTAAATATGTATGGGTCCTTACTAAATGATGAACAATCAAGGCAACAGAAAAGAAATGCCTTGGAGATGTCCAAAAGAGGTGCTACCTTAGTGGCCACCGTGAGACAACCTGCTGGTCAGGTGTGTGATGTGTTCACACAAGCTGATCAACAGGATGATGATGAAATGGAAGAATTGTCTTAGGAAGAAGACTGTGAAGATCTTACTGAATTAGATGATGAGAAAATGATTGCAATGCTTGTCAGAAAATTCAATAAGAAGAGGTTTGGTGGAAAAATGCTGCAAAAGAAGTCAGGTGCCATCAAAAAGAAAGCATTTGACAAAACTAAGGCTGAGTGTTTTAAATGTGGCAAAACATGCCATATAGCTGCTAACTGTGTGTCTAAAGCTGTTGGCTCATCATCCAAACCATACAAGACAAACAAAGATGATGGCTACAGGGTTAAGTACCTAATGGCCATGGCTAAGCTGAGAAAGTTGGAGGACTCAGTGGCTTCCAACAAGCAAAAGGGACTCATGGCTGAGACATGTGACTGGGAGGAGTCCGATTCATCATCAGATGAAGAAGATAACAATTTTCTGATGGCGAACACTGATTTCCCATCAACAAGCAACTTCAAACAAGACCTGGCTGAAGCTGAGGCTCTCAGCAGCTTGGAGAACTGGAACCCAACAATGATGTATAAGGTACAAAATTTTATGGATTATAGTTCTGATGAAAAAGTTAAAATGTTTGAACATTTGCTTGTTGATTTAAAAGCTTCTATTGAGAAGCATAATGCCTTGCTGTCTGAGATCTCCAAGCTAAAAACTGGTCTTGAAATAAAATCTAGTAAACTGGACAGGTTCCATAAGTTAAAAACTGAACTTGATGAATTAAAACACATCAATTCCATTTTACTGGAAGAAAAGAGGGAGACAGACACAAAGCATGCCAAGCTTCAAATGATTGTTGACTCTTGGTGCCAATCTACACAAAAGGTCAATCATTGCATCAGTCAACAGATCCCTGCTCAGATCCAAGTCTATCTTGGAGGGGATCTTGACAAAGCAGCTTCAATTGTTGAGATAAATAATCTAGAAAAAGACTTATCCACTCTTGGTGAGCTTACAAGTACTTTCATTCATAAAGTAAATGGTAAGCTAGTCTCAACAAATAGGTTTGTCAAGCCTCAAAACACTGACAGCTTGTGTGAAAAAGTTCCAAAAACTGATGATGGAATGTGTTCTCCATCAAATCAGTCTGCTAAGTGCTCAACTGGTTCACACAAGCAAAAGAAGGGAAAACAAGTTCAAACTGCAGCTTTGGACTCTAAACCCTGTTAACAAGACAGGTTCTGGATCTAAAGCTGATGGTAAGAGACCTGTTAATCCTTTTGATAATGAACATTTTGAGAAAAAGTTTTCAAAAGGTAAGCAGCATGCTTTCAACAAGGGTAAGTCTCATGTTGAAAGTAAATCTGCTGTGATTTCAAATAAGTTTTTAAATCATAGTGGAAAACTGGTTATAAATGAAGGCAAGTCTTTCAAAACCAAAGTAGTGATTATGTTGATAGGCAACATCCATCACATCTCAGTAAGGGCAAAGGCAAAGCCATTGCTCAATCTGAGAAAGTTGGGAATAAGTTTCCCAAACCTGTGAAGGTCAAAGGCCAATCAAACTTCCTATATTTGATATTTGCCTTCCTAAAATGAGGAAAGAGGATACAAGTAAAGTTGTTGCTATTGTGCCTTCCACTCAAACTGTTTATTCTTCTAATATAGTAATAAGTTTACTAAGTCTGCAGAAAAGTTCAACAAAAATGTTCCATAATGTGTCTCTGGAAGTACTTCTTCCAAGAAAACTAAAAAGAGAAAATGTTATAAATGTGGGAAGAAGACTTATATGGCCAAAGACTGTCCTGAAACTGAGGACATGAGGCCTGCTGACACTGCTAGTTCCAACATTGCAAAAACAAGTAGTGTTGGAAGTAACATGGTCAATGAGGATAGTATCCAAGCTGATACAATCCAAATAGGAAATATTAGTGTTGATCTCACTGGTCTAGACCTTGAAATATGGGACACGACACGACAGACACGACACGTATACGACACGAAATTTTCGTGTACAGGTTTGGTTTATTCGTGTTTCGTGTCAAAACAGGTTGACATGTTTCTGAAATTCGTGTTTCGTGTCTTACACGTGTCAAACACCTGTATAAACACGTATAAGACACGTGTAAAATATGTGTGACATGGATGACACGTCTAAGACACGTGTGACACGTCTAAGACACGGAATTCAAATAAAATTATGTGTTTTGGATGTTGGAAACTTGGAATTAGATGTTTTGGAAGATGGAATTTTGGATTTATAAGTTCATATTTTTGTTAAAATTCATGTCTAATTTGTTTACAGGTTGTGTATTCGTGTTTTCATGTGACACGGCTAAATTGCGTGTGGTGTCACAGGTAACACGAATTTTTTTTGTTTCGTGTACAGGTTTCATAACCTGACACGTTTTTTATTTCGTGTCGTGTACAGGTTTAGCAAATTTGTGTCGTGTAAAATTTGTGTCTGACCTGTTACACGACACGAATACATGAATTGCCAGGTCTACACTGGTCCATCAACAAATGTTGATGAAGAAGGAGAACTCATACCTATGATGAGTTCCCCAAAAGATAACTAATATTTTCCCATCACACTTTAAAGGTTAAACAACCATCCCAGGTTTGGTACTTGGACAGCGGCTGCTCAGGCCTAAAGAAAGGCCAAAAGTCACCTTTGGTGATAATGTTCTGGGATCCACAAAGGGATATGGAACCCTTCAAGCTGCTGCTACTATACTCTAAAGAGTAGCCTATGTGTCTGGGCTAAAACACAATCTTGTAAGCATAAGTCAACTGTGTGATGCTGGCTACAAGGTTAATTTTGATGAGCACCTGGGGTACATATTGGATTCCCAAGGCAAAGTTGTGTTGTGTGCACAAAGGAAGAAAGGTGTATATGTTATGGACATAAAATCTGCTGATCCCACAACTGAAACCTGCTTTATCTCAAGAAGCAATGTAGATCTGAACTGGTTAGGGCACAAAAGGCTATCACACCTGAACTTCAAGGATATCAACAAACTCTGTAAGAAAGAGTTGGTAACAGGTTTGTCTTCTATAACCTTTGTTAAGGATAAACTCTGCACAACTTGTGAGAAAGGCAAGCAGGGAAAAACATCTTTTAAATCCAAGCAAAATTTTCTATTGATACTCCTCTCTTCTTAATCCACATGAACTTATTTGGACCTGTCAGTGTCCCAAGTCTAGGAGTAGAAGATATACCCTAGTAATGGTTGATGAGTTCTCCAGGTTTACATGGGTGATCTTTCTGAAGACCAAAGGAGAGGCTGCTAGAGAAATTGTTGGATTTATCAAAAAAATGGAAATGTTGAACTCCGCTCAAGTTAAGCAGCTTAGAAGTGATCATGGTACTGAATTCGGAAACAGTACTCTTGAGAACTTCTATGAAGAAAGAGGGATCTCACAAAACTTTTCAGCTGTAAGAACTGCACAACAAAATGGAGTTGTTGAAAGGAGAAACAAAACTCTCATTGAAGCTGCCAAGACCATGTTGTGTTCATCAGGTTTGGCTTCATCATTTGGGGCTGAAGCTGTCAACACTGCCTGCTTCACTCAAAACAGATCCTTAGGGGTTAAGAGGTTCAACAAGACTCCCTATGAGTTAATGAAAAGGAGAAAGCCAAATATTAGTTATTTCCATGTGTTTAGATGTCTCTGCTTCATTCTGAATCAGAGGGACCAGCTGGCAAAATTTGAACCCAAAGCTGATGAAGGTGTATTTGTTGGATATTCTCCTATCTCTAAAGTCTACAGAGTATACAACTACAATAGAAAGATGATATATGAATCTATCAATGCCACCTTTGAGGAGTCTAGGAGTGCTTCCACCAAAGCTGTTCCTGAATCTGTTTCAAAAGAGTTCAACTTTGATGATCTCATGCATTCCATCAATGAAGAAAAGGATTCAAAAGCTTCAACTGCATCCAGAGTGGAACCTGTTAATCGCAATGGACATGATGATGACAATGTTGATACACCCTGTGTGAATAAGTGTATAGACATAATTAATACACCATGTCCTAAACAAATCAATGCTGATTTCCATGGATCTTCTGCTGATGTGTTCAACAATGGATTTTAATGTTCAACAGATGAACAGGCTCAAGATAACAGTGTGTCTGAAAATCTTGAAAGGTGTTCTACAGGACCTATTGGAGATGAAAATGATATAGAAGAATCTTCATTGAAACATGATCCTAAGTGGATCAGGTGTCACCCCAATGATCAAATAATTGGTGACATCAACAAAGGGGTACAAACAAGGTGGGACAGCTTAGGAAACTTTTGTATGTTTTCTACCTTTGTGTGCCTAATAGAGCCTAAGAAAGTGGATGAAGCACTAAAAGATTCCAATTGGATCACTTCCATGCAAGAAGAGCTCAATCAGTTTGAGAGAAACAAAGTATGGAAGCTGGTCCTTTGATGATCTCATGCATTCCATCAATGAAGAAAAGGACTCAAGAGCTTCCACTTGCATCCAGAGTGGAACCTATTAATCACAATGGACATGATGATGACAATGTTGATACACCCTGTGTGAATAAGTGTACTGACATAATTAATACACCATGTCCTGAACCAATCAATGCTGATTTCCATGGATTTTCTGCTGATGTGTTTAACAATGGAAATTAATGTTCAACAGATGAACAGGCTCAAGATTACAGTGTGTCTGAAAATCTTGAAAGGTGTTCTACAGGACTTGTTGGAAATGAAAATGATACATAAGAATCTTTATTGAAACATGATCCTAAGTGGATCAAGTGTCACCCCAATGATCAAATAATTGGTTACATCAACAAAGGAGGACAAACAAGGTGGGACAGCTTAGGAAACTTTTGTATGTTTTCTAGCTTTGTGTCCCTAATGGAGCCTAAGAAAATGGATGAAGCACTAAAACATGCCAATTGGATCACTGCCATGCAAGAAGAGCTCAATCAGTTTGAGAGAAACAAAGTATGGAAGATGGTCCTTGCTCCCAAAGGTAAAACAATAATTGGCACTAAATGGGTTTTCAGAAACAAAATGGATGAGCAAGGTCATGTTATTAGAAATAAGGCGAGACTAGTTGCTCAAGGCTACAGACAAGAAGAAGGCATTGATTATGATGAAGAATTTGCTCCAGTGGTCAGGTTAGAAGCAATTCATTTGTTTCTAGCCTATGCTGCCCACAAGAGCATGAAGGTATTTCAAATGGATGACAAGAGTGCATTTTTAAATGGTAAGCTGCAAAAGAAGTATATGTCAAGCAGCCTCCAGGTTTTGAAAATGATCATCCATGTTTTGTCTATAAGTTGGACAAAGCTCTCTATGGTCTAAAACAAGCCCCTAGAGCCTGGTATGACACTCTTACTGATTTCCTTATGAGCAATGGTTACTCCTGAGGTAAAGTGGATACCACATTATTTATAAAGAAGGTGAAGTCTGATATTATGTTTGTTCAAAGCTATGTGGATGACATAATTTTTGGTTCTACTAATGAGCATTTATGCAAGAATTTTCCACTACTCATGAAACAATATATGAAATGAGTGTGATGGGTGAACTTACATTCTTTCTAGGATTACATGTTAAACAAACCTCAAATTGAATTTTCATCAATCAAAGAAAGTATACTTTGGATCTTTTGAAAAAATTTAAATTTGATCAAAGTTCTCCCATCAAAACCCCAATGGCAACCAATGTAAAATTGGATGCTGATGCAAGTGGAAAAGCTGTTTCAGTAACGTCTTATGAAGGCATGATTGGGAGCTTGTTATATTTAACTGCTAGTAGACCAGATATTATGTTTGCTACCTGTTTATGTGCTAGGTTTCAAGCTGATCCTAAGGAATCACATCTAGCTGCTGTAAAAAGAATCTTCAGATACCTTAAAGGTACACCAGGTTTGGGTCTTTGGTATCCCAAAGACTCAAGTCTTGAACTAACAGGTTATTCAGATTCTGATTTTGCAGGCTGCAGGTTAGACAGGAAAAACACAACCAGTGGATTTCAACTCCTTGGTGGTAAGTTGATCAGTTGGTGTAGCAAGAAGTAGAACTCAAATTCTACTTAACTGCTGAAGCTGAGTACATTCCTGCTGGAAGCTACTGTGGGCAGATTCTATGGATGCAGCATCAGCTTGAAGACTATGGGCTTGTATATAGGAATACTCCTATTCTGTGTGATAATACAAGTGCCATAGCTATCTCCAACAATCCAGTGTTTCATTCCAGAACAAAGCATATAGAAGTCAGACACCACTTTATCAGAGATCACATCCAGAAAGGTAATGTGGAGGTAAGTTTTATTTCCACAGATGAACAGCTTGCAGACATTTTCATCAAGCATCTTGATGAAAATAGGTTTAATTACCTTGTAAGCAAGCTGGGAATGTTAAATAAAAGTGACTACATGTCACTGATGCTCTAAGAGATTACATGTTTCAAATTGTTCAAATATCTCAGAACAGCTTAGACAGAACAGGCTCTGTGTATTCTATACTTAGCCATTTTCTGAAAACTTGGACAGCTTCGACATATAACAGGCTTGAAAGAATATGTTTTAACTTCAAACCTATTCTGTTGTACAAACCTCCAACCAGCTCACTCTCTCAATCTGTCATACAAGACATCTTGTAACCTTATCAGCTATTGAACAGAACCTGTTCTCATCTAGCAGCACAGGTTGAATGAACAACTTGAGGGATGCACAGCTTGTGAAACCTGTTCATCACAGGTTTGAACAACAACTTAGAACATCAGTTTTAATTACCTTTCTTCATAATTAAGTTACTTAATTTCTGTATTTATTTAACTTAATTACCTGCAGATAATGTTTGTTAACGTGTGTTAGTAGTTAAAAAGGTTCAAGTGGTCTGACAACTGTTCTGACATGGAAAATCGTTCTGTTTTCCGTTAAAGAACATTTCAAATCAATCGCCCAAACCTTTCTCTCTCTTACTCACTCTCATTCAAATCCTATAAATACCTCCTTTCACTGTTTCATCTTCTTCTTCTTCTCTCCTGCTTCCATAACTATCTAAAACCCCCTAAATCGACTAAGAGTCCAGCATCCTTCATTCCACTACTCTCAAATGGCTCACCAAAACAACCCTCTGCTTCCAGTTTTCGTTGGTGATGATGTGGAAAATCATCCCTCAGTTACCACGATGCTTACTCTGAAACCCACTAACTATATAGCCAATCTAACCATTCCCAAAAACTACGTGGGGAAGGGTTATGAAAGCATGGTGGAGTTTCTGCAAGTTCAGCCCCTGCATTATGCTATGACCACCTTTCCTAGTGTCCTGTACCAGGAGATGGTGTATGAGTTTTGGTACACCTATGCTTATGATCCATCAACCAAAACCATCAGGGGAACCATCCTCAATGGGTCTCAGATCATTGAGATAACCACTGCTCTTCTCAGGGAAGTCCTTCATCTTCATGTTTCTGAAACATATGACAAACCACAATCTAAGAATGATCAGATGGGCAATCTGCTACGCTTCTGTGGTGTAGCAGAACCCAGAGTTGGAGCCACACTGTTCAGAAGGGATTTATCACCTACCTACAGTATCCTATTTGCCTCGGTAGTGATGTGCTTTAGCAGCAAAATTGGTTCATTTGACCAGCATAGCAGAGATGAAATCCCCATAGTCCTACAGTTTGTGGATGGGACTACATTGAACATGGCTCGTTGGATTTTCCTGAATTTGAGGAACTTGCTACAGCAAGAAACTCACCATGCTGCTGTCAGATACCCAAGATTTCTGAGCCTCATCTTCAAACATGTATGTGGTGAGAATCTCTACAACTCTCAGCCATGTTAACTACTGCTGCATTCCCTCTCATTGGGAATAGAGTATTTTATACTCCAGTTCTTCCCAATGAACCTCCTCTCTCTACACCAATGAGAATGTTACTTGGTTTGGTGGAAGGACCCTCTGCTGTGAGGGTGGATCCAATGGCTGCTCCCAAGAGAATATCCAAATCCAGACCCAAGGTGATCAAAAGGGGCCTGGAATCGACTGAAGCTGAGCCTATCCTCAAGAAGGCTAAAATAGTTAAGTCAAAGTCGGCCCCATCAGCCTCAGTGTCTGAGGGGGAGCAGGCTTCTCACACTGGTTCATTTGTTGAACCTGAAGCCTTTGTGGCTGGTGCCTCTGTGGCACCTAAGACCATGGAACATGTTAACCCCCCTGTTTCCGACCCAGTCTCACCACTAGTCCAAACACAAATTCCTGCTGCTTCTCCTCAATCCCCCACAATGTCTCAATATTCTAGGAGAAAATCTCTAGCTAGGAAGAAAGCATCATCCCAAACCAGCCTCTCTGACCCCTCTCAACAGGAGTCAGTTGAAAAAGAAGCAACCCATGCTGCCTCTCCTATTTTGGGAGAAGGTTTAGCACATTTGGAGTAGGCTTCACTCCAAAACGAGTTAACCCAGAGTCAGCCTAGACCCTCTGGTTCCTCCCAATAGGAACCAGTTGTACAAAAGGAGACTACCACATCCACTATCCCAGCCTCCCAACAGGCTGAGGATATTGAAAGATAGCAGTTCACACCACTCCATACTGAGTCCACACAGTCTCCACCTCATGCTTCTCTTACACCAACTGAGTCTGCACGAGGTGCCAAAACTGCTGGAACAGACCATCCAGTAGATCAGCCTCAAACTTCTGCTCCTGGTGATGCAGCTGTTGTACACCCAACAACTGTTGAATGGACCATCCCTCTGGTGAGGCTGCTCCCCAAGTGCAAATTCCATCATGAGGTTTCACCACTGATGATGTTGAAATGCACATCCCCTCTCCCCATGAAGAGGTACCTACAAACCAAGGTACTACTGAGGGAACCACCCTAGGTCTTAATGAAGGTGCTGCAACACAAGCAGCATCTGAAAGGCCACCATCTCATACCTCCTCACATCATGATGCAGATTTAGCCAATGCTGAAGGTTCCCTTGACCCTTCCAAGCTGGGCCACCTCGCTTATGCCCAGGCTTTGGAATTACTCTCTAAAGTCTCTCTCCCTTCCCCCACAAATCCACAAACACCTACCTCATCTCCATCACACTCACATTCTTCACCCTCTACCCAATCCAAACAATCCACACATACTCCTCCATCTCCCAAAGATCTTCCTTTGAAGGATCAGCTCTCTTTGCTGACCAACAAAGTTGGTTCTTTAGAAACCTCAATGACCTTCCTTCCTTCTATCATATCAGACTCTGTGTCTGCTCAGCTTAAGAGGTTCTTTGATTCGTTCAAGACTGCCTTTCCAACCCGTGCTCCCCAGGCTGATCAATCCTCTCAGCTGCTTGCACTCACTGCATAGCTGCAAACACACTCTAGTACCCTCTCAACAAATCTTTTTACTCAGCAGGACTCTGTGTCCTCCCTAACAGTTGTTTCCCAACAGCTGTCAGCTCTCCTTGACACTTGTACAAATACTCTCCCCTTCACTTTGGCCAGCTAGAACACCTTAGCAGTCTTTCTGTCAAAATCTGTGTCATCAAACCTTGATGATATGCAAGATTCTCTTGAATGAAATCTTGCACAACTTCAAAGTTTGTTGTTCACAGCTTCTGACAGGGAAGCCATTACTCAGCTATCATCTCTTACTACTTCCCAATATGCCTCTCTTCAAACCTTTGTCACCCAACTTGTAGAGGTAAAGGACAACTTGGCTTTCTCAGTGCATAGCCTTGTTAGTTCCAAACCTGCTGCCAAAACTGCTACCCAGCCTGCTGAATTCGTTTCTTCAGGCAGACCCATTGTTGAAGACTCTATGCTATCTCCTTCAAAGGGGGGAGAAGATATCTGCCTCAAAGACCAAGTCTAGGGGCGAGAAATCTTCATCTCCCTCCCAGGAGAAATCATCATCAGTAGGACAAGCAGCAGGTGTCTCCCCAACTAGTGCTACTGTGGATGTCTCCAAATCAACTGAAGCTGGTCAACCTTCTCAGGCTGGATCTTCAAACCCTGCACCATCTAAGGGGAGGAATCCAATCCTGGAGACAGGCCAAGTAGAAGAAGACATCTAATACTGGAGCAAACAGAAGAAGAAGAGGAAGAAGAACATGAAGCTGTCTTAACCACAATAGCTAAAGGGAAGAGGAAAGCCTCAGTGGACCCTGATCATCTCAAAGCTGCTCAATTGAAATTTGATAAGGCTCGGGCCAAAGAAATGGGTGTTCCTATGGAGACCAATTATAAATACAAAGAAGAGCAGCTTCGAGCCTTTGAAAAGTTAAAGAAAGATGAAGCCTCTACTAAAGCTATAAAGGTCTTTGCATACAAGGAGGCAAGAAAATCTAAAAAGCCTTCCTTCGATGTTTAAAGGAAACTGCTAGAGGCTGTCAATGAATCAGTGGTCGATAAAAAAGGAGAGAAAGAACAGGGTGTTCAGGTTTCTGTGACCAAGTCTAAGCCAGCATCCTCCTCTGCAAGAGCCCGAACTCACTTTAACAACTTGGCAAGGGAGTTCTTTGATGTTGCAAACAGAAGGCTTGCAAAGGAAACAATTGTCAAATCTGTTCCCATTTCAAAGAAAGGCAAATAGTGGAAGCTTCAAATAACCAGGATAGGTGTTGAAGGTCTAGAACTGGAAGCATATGAACACACTGATGTTGCTCAAATGGGGTTTAGAGAATGGGTGGAATTGGCAGTTGCCCTGAGTCAGTCTAAGTCTGAAACTACTAAGACTATCAGGGCATATGTCAAGACATTAATGGAGAGAGTTAAGAATGTTAGCATGAGCACAGAAGAACAAATCAAGGGTACCTTAGTGGTTGAACCCAAGATCAAATCCAGGAGAAGGAGAAAGGATACTGAGCTGGAAGAACTCCTAATAATGATTGATCAAGGTGATGTAGTTGTTCACATTAAAGGAGTAGATCACAGCCTGCCCAGAGGAGTGGAACATGAGGAAGATAAGCTGATAGAGGAACCTGAGCTTGGGGTATTTTTTATAGATACCCTAACAAAGAAAAAATGTTTCCAGAGAGCATCAGATTTGCATAAGGTTGGTCTTAAGAAACTCATAGCTTTTAGACTTGCCAACTCCTTCAAAAAAATCTGTAAGATGGAGAGCTGCTATCTGGGAACAGCTTAAAGGGTTCCATGAAAGAGGAGAGCTTCAACATCCCAACTTCATGTTCCTAAGAAATGAAATGGAGGAAATAGAAGAAACCAGGGAGCATTTCGAGCAAATGTCTGAAGAAGAAGAACCACAACAGCTTGGAGGTCCATCTGCTGCTAGTAGATGAAGAATGGAAGTTGTCCATAAGTTGGACAGGCTTACCATTACTTGCTCCCACTATCAACAATCCAAAATTTCTGAAACTGTTCCTTGTACATATGTTGTACTTTATTACATTAGTTGTAATTTTTTTTATTACATCAGTTGTAATCTACTTTAGTACACCAGTTGTACTCTTGTAAGAACATGTGTTATTTGTAATCAAAATCAGTATATATAAACTGATCCTTTACTTTACTTCAATGTTGTAATTTCATTTCAGCAAAGTGTACTGTAAAAATATATAGTGGTTATTGATAGAATCAGCTTAGACTGATTATTGCAAATAGGGGGAGATTGTTAGGCACAAAAGGCCTCAGCAAACCTGTTTTACATCTTAGGGTGAGTTTTTTAATTAAACTAGTTTGATGCACTTGAAGATATAATTGAAGGCCTGTTAATGCCTTATTGAAACCTGATAAAAGATTTGCAATATTAGTCAAAGTTGTTTACCCTGTTGCATATGTTGCAACTAAGGCAGATTGCCTAGGCTGTTCAATTCTGTTGAACAGGATGGACATAAACTGCCGCTGCTCTATTCTTTTGAGCAGCTTGGACAAATTCTAAGTTTTCCATTCTTTGTGAACAGAACCTGTTCTTTGTGAACAGGCTAAACACTTTATGGAATATGTTTCCATGTCCTCATGTATTGTTTTGGACTACTAGATCAGTTTACAAAGTCGAAGACAATGTGGAAAACAGAAGCTGCAAAGACAGTCTACGTTGTTCTGTTACACGAAGACAAAGTGGATATTTGAAATGGGTGACAGACCATTTCTTATATCAAAATGGCCTTAACAGAAGATGAAATGTTCAAAGTTGACATTCCTCTTTTAGTTAAAGCCTTCTACAACAGAGATAAAAAGGAATAGACAAAGATTCTGCCATGTAAAGACAAGTCTGCTTTATCAGAATGTGCAAAAAAGTTGTTTTGGAAAGACGCCCCACTATCTCTATGTCCAATGAGAAAGTTTCACTGGGATTCTCAGTGAGAGTATAAAAGGAAGCTTCTAAGGAATGTGAGATAACCAAGACTGTGAAATTCAGATCGTGCAAAGAAGTGTGTTTTCATACATGCAAGTCTGCTTAAATAAAACTGTAACGTGTGTCCAAGCTGTTCTTATTCAAGTTTTCCATCTGTCTGTCTTGTAAACAGTGAGTTCATCTTAGTGAGTGTATTCATTTTACTAAGTCTAAGTGTGTCTTAGATTATTTAAACATCTATTTTATCTATCATCTCAGCTTGAACCATTCCGCAGTTCAAGTTTGTTTGTAATTAACACTTGTTAATATACACAAACATTGAGAAGAGTGTGTTGAGTTTTAAATAGCTATATTCACCCCCCTCCCCCTTTACAGCTTAGAGCAACATACTAGGGAATCCTTTGGGACCTACACCTACCCATTTGCATTCTTTTCCTTCATCAAGGTAAGTAAAAACTAACTTAGTACTTATTTTAATTATGTTTATATAAGTCTTTCATAATATATATAATCACCAACAACAACAAGTTTCATTAAAACTCAAGTTTATAAATAACTAGTTTTGTTTTAAACTCTGTTTCTTCAAATGTGTTTACAAATACATAAACACATAATGTAAGTATGAATAATATGAAAATAAGTTATATATATATGTGTTTCATAGCGTTTTATACATGTGGTTTTTGAATAAACAACAAGAAACACAAGTTGTTTCAAGGTTATGAAATCTGGATTTTCGGCAGAAATATTACATCGACTTTGAAAAATCATAACTGATTCAAAACTTAACAAACTGAGTTGGTTCGTGTTTTAGAAGTTAGATCTATGTCTTAACTAAATATTTGGAGGTTTTCATAATTTTATATGGAGTTTTGAACCCCCAAATATTATTTGGGAACCGTACGGTCTAACAGCTCCAAAATGGCCAACATAGGGTTTTTAATGAGCCTTTTCCCTAACCTAAACACCTCGAAATATGACCATTTTTACCTTGAAAAATTCCTTGTATATAGTAGTTTTATGACTATGAATATTAAAGCCCAAATCGTTTTGGGCTTGGTCAAAAACAGCCACAAAGTAAGCCGAACAACCTCGATAAAAGCTCGAAAATTTTAAATATAAACTTGACGTTTATAAATGGGTTTTATTTATGAACTTATTAAGTTGAGTGATTTAAAATATAAAAACCAACATACATGTATACTATCATTTAAGAGAGTTATTAAGTCCCTCGTATCATTTAGGACTTGGTTAAAATCCATCAAGCCTCACCACAAGTCAACAACACACTCTACGCTTTTACGCTCATTTTTGCCATCATTTTGCGGTGAGTACTCATAGCCCCTATTTTTACCATGTTATGTTTTGAGTTGAAAATACATACTATAAATTTTATACATGTTGTATTTCTTTTATGAATTACACACATGTGGTTTCATCATGCCCTCAAATCATGAACCGTTAATTACATTTATGTAAACATGAATATCATATGGATAGATCTATTGGGATTAATGCCCCCCACTCGGGTTGGTCGCGCCAACTATTAATGGGTGCGTATATATTTAACATCATAGTATTATAGTGGTTAATGCTACACATGACAAACTCATAATTAAGTTCAGTTGCATGATGGTTATATGAATACATAACATGGAATTTATGTTTTATAAATTCAAACTCAATCGTTGTAGTCCATACAAGTCATACTCTCGTGTAAACCTATGAGCTCACCAACAATTTTGTTGACGTATCTTAGCATGTATTTTCAGGGAATTAAGGCGAGTAGCATGCATCGGAAGCGTAACAAGGCTTCTGCATATTTTGGAGTCACAACAATTTTCAAACATACGGAGATTTATTAGCATAATTGATGTCCATTTTAATCATGCATTTAAATCTCCGCAATTGCGAACTACTTTACGGTTTAAGCGGATTATGTAAAAGCAATAATATATTTTGAACTTTATCAATGTATTTTTCGAAAACGTACATTTAGTGGTCGTTCACTTGATTATGACTATGCTTCACGCCTAGTTGCCAACCGTGGAACGGGGTGTGACATGAGATCCCACAAGATAGCTCAAAATAGGTACTCAACCCGTGTGGAAGAATCCACGTACCCAAATCCCTAGGTAGCTCATGTGTCTCATATCTCATATAATAAAACCCAGTTCTCGATAATACACAGTTATACATGAATGATAAGAATCCAGTAATAAAACTCGTAATAGTCTCATAAATAAAGCTTGGTAAAAGATCATGCAAGTATAAATAAATAATCGTTCAGGTATCTCAGAAAAACGTGCAAAGTCACCTGACCCTGAAGTCTCACTGCCAAGTCTCGGTTCCCTGCCCGTATCCCTACCCTATCAACTCGAGACCCTGAAATCACAATATGATAACTCGATATCACAATCACAACTCAATAACTATATACATGACTCCCAAGTAACACGCATAAACCCGAATACCCAAATACAAGACTCGCGAAACCCAAAACCCTAACCCTAAACCCTAGTCGGATCGCGGTTGCGGTTGCGCCCCCTCGATCTTGGCCACGCTCCCCATCGAGCCCTGTACTCATCACAACGTGGCCCGGGTTCATCTCAAGAACATTGCGGCAAGTGATCCTTTGATGGCAGCCGCGCTCACGAACGAACAGAGGCAGTAGCCTCTGTTTCTTTCACAGCCAAGGGGTTCACCCCAATATCAATTCCAGACTATATAAACTCAACAAGTTTACTCTGAATTTATTTAACAACGTATGCACAACCAATTCCCTTACTTTTGCAATAATTAACAACATAACCTTTGAGATTGAGCTCAAACTTACTTGAACATTAGAAAGAGAAATTGATAATGAACTTGGAGGAAATTATCTGATTCTTAAATCTTTTGTTGTTGTTGTTGCTGCTGGAAAGGAAAAGCACACGCACAAGCCTTCACTCTTCTGGAAATTGATGTCAAGAATGAAACAACCAAGCAAGGAGGTCACATATAGGTTCATTTTGGTTATAACTCGGCTCGGTACCCAATATATCCCATTATCATAAAACACAAATTTATATCACCAGGTTCCAAATTAATTAATAAGCACCAAGGTTGCAATCTTTTATAAGAGCTTAATCTCATGACCCGGTTAACCCAAAATCTTATCACGTGACGGTTCCACGTATAACTTAACAATTCCTCCAACTAATTAATATTATTATAATCAACCCAATTAAATAATTCCACGTACCTCTCCCAAATTTGGGATGTTACACACACACACACACACACACACACACACACACATATATATATATATATATATATATATATATATATATATATATATATATATATATATATATGTATATATATATATATATATATATATATATATGTGTGTGTGTGTGTGTGTGTGTGTATGTATATTGTCACATTTAAAAAAGTACATCTCAAAATCAAGTGCATCCGAAGGAACAAACCTTAAAAAACTTTTTAAAATTCTTTTCATTACCATGTTTAAATTAACGTTAAACACATGACATATCAATTTCACATATATTTACACTTTCTGTGTCCTTAAAATTTATGTGAATGTTCATGCACATTTATGTGAATGGTCATCTAAGTGAATGATCAATTACGCCAGTCACATGACATTTTTTTACCATCCAAAAGATTTATGATATTGATCATTTTGATAAAAAGTCTTATAATGTTGTCTTATACATGTCTATGCATATATATATATATATATATATATATATATATATATATATATATATATATATATATATATATATATATATATATAGGAGGGTTCAATGGAAAACCAACACGCATCAGAAAACCTCGGAAAACCTCACTGCACCACTAGGTACCGTAATGCATCAGAATGGCTCATAAGGGTATTTGTGGAATTGCAAATAATATTTATCTAATATATTAAAAATTCTATTTTTTTAAATTTGGTATGCCCTACAATCTTTCAATCAACCCAATTGCATGGATTTAAATGTCAAAATCATTCCATAACAAGGTTTGAATTTCAAAATCATTCCATAACATGACAAATCTTCATCTATATGATATGAGAGTTTCCTGGGTGTTATTGATAAAGAAATTAGTCTAGAAACACTCCATATATGTTATTATATCATTTGTGTGGATTGCATGTAACAAAAATCGAGTTTGGCAAGAATTTTGGGTAAAACCCGTTGCTGCGACCTGTAGTTCAACAGGTCGACTCAGCGAGTCGGGTGGGTTGACTCAGTGAGTCGCCAAGAACACCAAGCCGATAAGAAATTTTCTAAGTGTTGAGACCTGAATTTTCGGGGTAGGGTTGAACCTCGGATGTGACCCAACTTCGGGAGGGGGACCCGAACTTCGGATGGGTTTAAATTTCGGGTCATGTATCTCGGGTATAATTGGAATTCGGCCAAGGATCCGAACTTCGGAACTCGACTCGTCGAGTCGAACTGGATGACTCGGCGAGTCGGCCTCAGCACATGCAAAATTCGGTTCAGGTTAAAAAGGGTCCGAACTTCTGGTCTAAATATTAGAATTTTTATAGGACTTTAGCATTATAATAGGATATATAATTGTGGGTTCTTTGGGCTTAATAACAACCCGAACCCTGGGTTTTAAATATGAATTTCGGATGGCGAATATGAAGATTTAACATTATAACCTACGAAACTTGATGAAAGTTTGATTAAACAGACTTTGATGGTATTTTCCCTATGAAAATGTAACAGATACCTTGTGGTGTTGTTAAACACACAGTGGGGTAATTTGTGATTCCGGTAGAAAGTCCGATGAGAAATAATATAATTTGAAGTTATTTAACACACCCACTGTGAGTACGTAGGATTGTATTTGTCTACATTTCTTTTAAGCTAACAATTGGTCATTGAGCCATGTTGATTCATTTTCGATTGGCACTCTACTAACTTGCATTTATTTTGATGCACATTGTTGTTTCATTACATGTTATTACATGGACCGTGTTTTTTTTATGCATCGTGTGATGGTTTTCGAGCTATAACTGGTAATTCGATGCTACCGAGGCTACATGACCTGGAGCTGATCAATCTATGGTCCCTAAGGGCAGGTGTAGCATCCTCAATGGTAAATTCCACCTCATTTGAATGTGTTATTTCGTGCAATGACACGATAGAGCTGTGTGCTCGTATGTGTTACCATACTTCGTGTGCGAAGGGGTGCACGGTGTTTGTCGCCGGTGTTACCCATTGTGTGCTGCATAAAGACTTGTAGAAAGTATAATCTCTGTACTCGCTAACCTTTGTTTATCCTTTAGTTGTTTGCATTTTCAAGAACTGCTGGAGTATTTGAGGATCTATACTACTCAATCGAAACTGAGGTATGGGGACATCATTGTACTATTTGGGATGGATGTAATAAATGTTGAGTATGTAGAAACTAGACTGGAACCTTGTAGCACCAGAGGGTGTTTGACTTTTATTTTAATTATGTATTTTCAGTTTCCTGTAATGTACTAAGTATTTGAGATCAATGCCTTATTATGTGTTATGTTTAATATTGGGTGATGTAATGATGGTTATTGTGGAAAGGGTGTCACAAAAAGTAACGTAAAGTACATTACCTTTACGTTATCAAATCTTTTTTTTTTTGCTCCTTTCCAAGAAATTGGCAATGATTACCTTTTTTTAAAAAAATTCAACCAAGAATAAATTACATAAATGGTCCTTGTGTTATGTATGAAATTTTGATTCTCACCCCTATAAATGAATTTACTTACATTAATAGTCCCTAAATTAGAACTTTGTTACATAAACAATCTTATATCCCGTTTAAATTAACATTTTGAAGTAAATTAATTTAAAATGACGAATTTACACTCTTTTAAATATATAAAATAATTTTAATGTGAATATAATTATTATTATTGTAATAAGGATTTATTTTATTATTTCAACTGCTACTATTACTTAAATATTATAAATTGAATTAATATGTTTTAATTATTAATGATCACATATTTCTTTTTACATTTATTGTAAATTATTATTGAGATTATTGTTTAATTTCAATTGATTATTACGATTATTATTGTTATGTTATATATTATTTTCCTTTGTTAACTTTAATTAGTTTAATAATCAGTCAATTATTATTACTTACAATTATAATTATTTATACTTTTACTAATAGTTTTTATTATTTTATATATGATTATTTATAATATTACAACTCTAATTATATTTCTTGTGATTATTATATGATTGTTGTTATGACTATTTTCCTTGTGAGTTTTAATATTGAAAACACCATCATCCATATTCTATTATAGTAGTAGCACACAATTTTATTGTTATGTATGTATGTGTTTCTTTATTTGTTTCTATACACACACATATACAAATTAATTATTATTTTAAGCATAATGACAATCATTATTTGTGTTCGATTATATGAATTATGATATCTACTAATAAAAAGTATTTATTTGTTTTTATACACACACATGATGATGATGATGATGATGATGATGATGATTAGAATTATTCATAAATGAAACATAAAATATTGATGAAAATATGAACCATAACATTCATAAACGAAACATAAACATAAAATATATACACTGTAATAGTAATAATGATGATGATGATATTCACAAAAGAATAAATTTATATACATGCCATTGATAACAAAAATTGTGCTTTTTATAAATACTAAAATAAAACTAACAAAAATCGTAATAGCAATCATAAAGAGTTTAACATTTAATAAACAAATAATAATGATAATAAATCAATCATAATGAAAAAAATATAAAACTAGTTACAGTAACAATGTAACCAATTAAAATTCAAGTGTTAATATTGAAAAAATCTCATCAATTTTTTTTATTTTCACGATTAAGTTTCTATACATTTTAGATTATTGTTTAAGTTCTAATCTTATCTTATTGGTTGGGTATTTTTAGTATTAACCCAAAATTTTAAATAGGGAAATTATATTTTCATGAATATTACAAATCATAAGGAAAACAATTTTATTAATAATCATAAAAAACTACAAAAAATATTAGAATTATAATATTAATGAATAATGATATTTGAAAAATATACAACACCATTACCAGTAATGATATAATTAAGGGTAAATTACAATTTTCGTCCCTGTGGTTATATCAGAATTATGGTTACCGTCCTTTTCATGTTAAAATTACAATTACAGTACTTATGGTTAGAGTTTTATTTTGCTTTTGGTCTCTTTCTCAACTATTTTTTTAGAAATGACGATTTTACCCTTTAATTTTATTTCATTATTGGTCCCTATTTAAAATATTTTCATTTTATTAATGATTTATTATTCTTCTATTATTTATTTAATTTATTATCCTATTATTACTATCAAAATTTAACCAAAGTAATAAAATATTTAATATGTTTTATTTTCATTATTTTTTTGACACTATTATTATTATTATTATTATTATTATTATTATTATTATTATTATTATTATTATTATTATATTGTTATAGTTTAAGTATTTACATGAATAAGTAGTAGTAACTGAAAAACAACTTGTATATGACTAAATTTATTTTATTGCATTGTTGTTAATTATTGTTATTAATATTAATATTATTGTTCTTACATATAAATTTTAAATATATACTGAACTATTTATATATTTTTATTTTTTTAAATGGTATTTATTTATTTTGTTACTTTTCATTTAGAATTTTTTAACTATTTATACATTTAATTTATTTATCTTTTGTCTCTACTTTATATTACTTTATAAATATAAATTTAGTATTTCTTTTGTCTAAATTTATACATATATGTATTAATTATTATATTTAATTTTAATTTTATATTCTTATAAACATTATATGTTCAATGAACTTTTAACTTAACGAAATATATTATTTGACGTGTAATCTATTCTAATTTATTTATTTCATAAAGTTAATATTCATATAAATTACAAATGTTCAATGTATTAATCCATTAACCATAACAAAAACTTCATACGAAGTTATAAATAAATTTAACAAATTAATTTAAGTTATACATATAATATTTCAAATTTATATATTTTGTTAAGTTTAACTACCTTTAAACATACGTGGTTTATACACATATAAAATTTTTAGTTAAAACAATTTATATATTTCATTAGGAAATTATATATATATATATATATATATATATATATATATATATATATATATATATATATATATATATATATATATATATATATATATATATATAGACTCAGGTTCAAAAAAGTACCTCTCGAAATCAAGTGCACCCGAAGGTACCAACCTTAAAAAACTTTTTTTAAATTTTTTTTCTCATAACCATGTTTAAATTAATGTTATACACATGATATATGAATTTCACATACTTTCACACTTTCTGTGTCCTTAAAACTTATGTGAATGCTCAATGCATATTTATGTGAATGGTCATCCATGTGAATGATCATTTCACACAATGTGAATGGTGTGAATGACCATTCACATGATCTTTTTTTTATCATTCACAACATTTATGATGTTGCTCCTTTTGAAAAAAAGTCTTATAATGTTGTCTTATACATGTCTATTCAAAAAAAATATATGTGAATGATCATTCACATTAGGGTACGCTGGGTACGCTGGAATCTCATAGGTACGCTGATGAACCTGATTCTATATATATATATACATATATATATATATATATATATATATATATATATACACATATATATATATATACATATATATACACATATATATATATATATACATATATATATATATATATATATATATATATATATATATATATATATATATATATTATATATCATATATTATATATATATATATATATATATATATATAGTAGAATTTGGTTCCACAGCGTCCCTCAAAATCCAGCGTACCCAGCGTAGGCAAGGGTATTTTCGTAATTGCAGCGACCATTCACATTGCTTAAATTCATCATTCACATTAATTGATCATTCACATTAGTCAATTGATCATTCACATTACTTAATTGATCATTCACAACACTTATTTAACTTTTTATACTTCTTGTACACTTATTTGATCATTCACATTACTTAATTAACCATTCACATTACTTAATTGACCATTCACATTACTTAAATGATCATTCACATTACTTAATTAATCATTCACATTAGTTAATTGACCATTCACATTACTTAAATGATCATTCACATTATTTAATTGATTATTCACATTACTTAATTAACCATTCACATTGCTGTTCTCGTCATTCATCAAATGTGAATGGACATTTACCTAATGTGAATGACCATTCACATTAGAAGATTGATCATTCACAAAACGTAGTTGACAATTAACAGGACTAATGTAAGGTGCTGATATTATTTCACCAATGTGAATGGTGAAATTTACTAATGTGAATGGCCATTCACATTAGCTGAATGATCATTCACATTGGTTGATGTTATTAATTTTTGATAGATTTGAGAATTTGAGCGTTACATGAATGACCATTGTTACTGTTTGTCATTAATCTTGTTACTGCTTGTTAGTAGTTGACGATGCACAGCATACATGCTGTGCTGATATGGTACAACCAATGTGAATGGTAAATTTCCTAATGTGAATGGCCATTCACATTGGCTGAATGATCATTCACATTGGTTGATGTTATTAATGTTTGATAGATTTGAGAATTTGAGCGTTACATGAATGACCATTGCAACTGTTTGTCACTAATCTTGTTGCTGGTTGTTAGTAGTTGACGATGCACAGCATACATGTTGTGCTGATATGATACAACCAATGTGAATGGTAAATTTCCTAATGTGAATGGCCATTCACATTAGCTGAATGATCATTCACATTGGTTGATGTTATTAATGTTTGTTAGATTTGAGAATTTCAGTGTTACATGAATGACCATTGTTACTGTTTGTCATTAATCTTGTTACTGTTTGTTAGTAGTTGACAATGCTCAGATTCACATGTTGTGCTGATATTATTTTACCAATGTGAATGGTCAAATAAGAAATGTGAATGATCATTTAAGTAAGGCGAATGATCAATTAAGTAATGTGAATGATCATTTAAGTAACGTAAAATGTTAATTAAGTAATGTGCATGATCATTTAAGTATTGTGAATGGTCAATTAAGTAATGTGAATGATCAATTAAGTAATATGAATGATCAATTAGTCAAATAATTATTATGAATGATCAAATAAGTGTAAAAGAATTGTAAATAGTCAAATAATTCTTGTGAATGATCAAATAAGTGTTGTGAATGATCAATTAATGTGAATGATGAATTAAGTAATGTGAATGGTCGTTGTAATTACGAATATACCCTTCCAGCCAAAAAAAAGGGGGGACACGCATGGAATTGCATTTTTTGATCACAACCATTGATTTATCTAATCTTGTGGCTTTGGATGGGTACCCTTGGTACACTGGATTTTTGAAAAGACTCTTTTGAACCTAAATCTATAAGTAAGTATTAATAATAATACAACTTATTTATATACAAATCCATATATATAAGTTATTTTAATTTTAATTCTTGTAATAATTAATAAAAAAACATATCAAATAAATAAACAAATAGTAATAATAATAGACAATATATTGAGATAATAATACTTTAGTTAAATTGTAACAATCAGAAAAACAACAAATATCAAATAAATAATTGGGTAATAAGATAAAAGTAATTTAAATAATATAAAACAGGGTTAATATTGATAAAACCCAACCATCTTTTCTCATTTTATCGATTAAGTCCCTAAACTTTTTTTCGATTGTTTAAATCCCTAAACAAATTTTGTCTTATCTGAACCTATATAAATGACTGGTTCATCAAGTAACCTCATCTTCACTTCATGTCTGCGCTTTTTCTTTCTCCATCTTACTTCATTGTTACACACCAAGGTGTTTATGCCTTCTTCATCAAACTTCATGTTTAGATTGAGCAATATAAGTGATGATACAATAATTCACTCAAAAACTATAGTCATCACTATTATTCTCAATCAAGATTTCTTTGTCTTCTATTATATATTCACTCAAGTTTTCATCAAGTACGTCAATGAATAGTTTCACCTCACCATGTTTAACACCAAATTCCACAAACCGATTAACATTAGAGTCTTTTTTTATTTTCCTCAAACCATTTGTTAATTTTTTTCCATGAATTATGTTGTATATGTTAATCATTGGTTTCATAACCAACCATATTAATCATGGTTTCTTAACGAACTAAAGTTAGGGTTAAAAAAATGAAGGGTTAGTGTTAAAACAAGAAGAAATGAACAGGGGTAATATTGCTGACCTCCTCTTCCAGTTGCCAGTCTCAATTATATAGGTTCAGATAAGACAAAATTTGTTTAGGGATTTAAACAATCGAAAAAAAAGTTTAGGGACTTAATCGATAAAATGAGAAAAGATGGTTGGGTTTTATCAATATTAACCCTATAAAAAAAAAAAGAAAGTAATTAGTCAGGGACCAAAACTGAAACAAAGTTAAAGGGCAAAATGGTCATTTTTATAAAAATAACTGGTCAAAGGACTAAAATCATAACAAAATGACAACCATATATACTGAAATCGTAATTTTAACGTGAAAATGATCGTAACCATAATTTATATATAACCACAGGGGCGAAAGTTGTAATTTACCCTATAATTAATTATAGTAGTAAGTAAAAAATTGATTGATAATAGAAATAATATTAGTAGTAAATTAAACATAATACACCATAAATTATTATTATTATTATTATTATTATTATTACTATTATTATTATTATTATTATTACTATTATTATTATTATTATAATCTTAATGTTATTTTATATAATGTTAAAGGTCTTATAAATCAATTTTATTTTACAAAAAGTATCAGCATAAGGAGCGTTTATGTAATTAAATTCTTTTAGGGATGAGAATCAAAATTTCATATATAGCACAAGGACCATTTATGTAATTTACTCTTAGTTAAACTAAGAAAAAGGTAATCATTGCAAATTTCTTGAAAAAGAGCAAAAAAAAGATTTGGTAACGTGTACTTTACGTTATTTTTCAAATTTTGTAACGTAATGCATTAAAATATTATTAAAAAGTATAATCACAAAAATGGTGGGCATCACGTAAATGTGATAACGTAAATGGTGGGTATTTTGGTTAGATGATTATTTTTTGGGTAAAACTTGATAAGTGGGTTTACTCTTGGGTCTTTTTGTAAGTATCCCTATAATATAACATTAGGAATAAGATAGTAAATATGGAAGTAACATTAAATTAACTAGCTAACCAAGTTTGATTACCAATTTTGACCATTGATTTAACTATTTTAATATTGAATGTTTATGTTGTGCTGCATATATGATATATAGAGAGGGTGTTTGGTTTTGCGTTATAAACGAGATTATTAGTTTATTACATTACAATAACGTAAATAATTGGTTTAAAGTGTTTGGATTGCATACGTTAATAAGTGATTATTTTCTTTTAGAGTTAATCCTACCACACTTTTTCATAAGTTAAAAAATGTATCTTATTTTTTTAATATGTGATTATTTGGTCATTGTACAAGTTAAAATGCAAATCCAAACATTTTAAAAACTGATTATTTAATAATTATAATAGCAAACAACAAAAGTTAAACCAAAACTACATTTCTGGCAGGAGTTTTTGTTACAACTATTATCTGATTATTAGTATCCAAAACGCTACAACGCTTTTCAAACGCAAATCCAAACACCCTCATAGTATTACTTCGATGTTCAATATTCTGTTATCGTTTATTAAATTTACATTTGGGTAACTTTTTTTAAAAAGTATATACATATGTATAAATATATATATATATATATATATATATATATATATATATATATATATATATATATATATATATATATATATTGTAACACCCTCTTTTCGCACACAAATGTCATGTCAATAAACATCATAAGTGGCAATATCGCATATATCTCATAGTACACATGTCAGAGGATTAACTGAAATCATTAACAATTAAAAACTTTAATACAGAAGTCGTCACAACATGTCACATGTATGATACAAATACACATACACGTCTGAAAGCTAGCTATCATACATATGGTAACAAAATACAACAAGTTCCCAAAAGATGACATCAACAGTTATACACAAACGCAACTCTAATCAGACCCAGCTCCTACTTCGGCGGCTGCTGCGGCTGGGACCCCACCGTCTGGCTGCCTGAGACACGTTAGACTCGAAAACGTAAGCTGGGAAGCTCGTGAGTACGCGAGGGTTAGACTCTGCAGATATAACACAAAGCATAAACAAACACATATAGCTCAACACATAACACAGGTACTTAGTACTCGATGCACGTCTCAGCTCAAGGGGACGCCATTCCCCAGCTAACAGGCCGCAAACAGCAGCGGTTAGCACACAATAGGCACAGGAGTGACCTGGCAGTAAACACTGCTGTATATATACAGTCTCATACTTCATGACTGGTTAGGGACGGTCAGCCTGCGCGATCACATATCGCGGACACCTGCAACTTATATGCATATAGCACGTATAGGGTAGATAGAATCATACATGTGCGCCATATCCCTGTCTCACACACATATCACAAACACATAACGACTCGTAAAATATACACGCGTTTTGAAAGAACTCGAGTACTCACCAATATACCAACCACCTGCAACTCAAAACTCTTGTAGGTCCCAAAAGGTTTCCGTGGTATGTTGTTCAAAGTTGTAGAGGGGGGGGGGGGGGGGGGAGGGGGGTGAATTCAGCTATTTAAATTTTCAACACACTTTCTCAATGTTTGTATGTATATTATCAACAAGTGTTAATTACAAACAAGCCTGAACTGCAGAATGGTTCAAGCTGAGATGACGGAAACTACTAATCTAAGACTCACTCAGACTAGTTAAAATGAATACACTCACAAAGATGAACTCACTGATATTACAAGACAGACAGAGAAACATCCTGAACAAGAACAGCTTGGACACACCTAACTGTTTTATTCTAGCAGACTTTGCATACATGAAAACACATTTCTTTGCACATTCTGAATATCACACTCTTGGTTATCTCACATCCTTAGAAGATTCCTTTTATACTCTCACAGAGAATCCCAGTGAGGTTTCCTCATTGGATGTAGAGATAGTGGAATGTCTTTCCAAAAAGACAAAAATACTTTTCTGCATGTTCTGACAAAGCAACATTTGTCTCTACATTGTAGAATATTTGTCTTTTCCTTTTTGTCTCTGTTGCAGAAGGCTTTAACTAAAAGAGGAATGTCAACTTTAAACCTTTCATCCTCTGTTATGGCCATTTTTATTTAAGAAATGGTCTGTCACCCATTTCAAATATCCACTTTGTCTTCATGTAACAGAGCAGCGTGGGCAGTCTTCGTAGCTTTTGTTTTTCCATTTTGTCTTCGACTTTGTAAACTGATCTTTTGGTCCAAGACAATACATGAGGACATGGATACATATTCCATAAAGTGTTTAGCCTGTTCACAAAGAACAGATTCTGTCCACAAAGAACAGTTGACTTAGAAATAGTCCAAGCTGCTCAACATGTTAGAGCAGCATAGAAAATTTATGTCCAGCCTGTTGAATAGAATAGAACAGCTTGGACAATCTACATTAGTTACAACAAATGCAATAGGGTAAGCAAGTTTGACTAATATTGCAAATCACTTATCAGGTTTCAATATGGTATTAAGAGGCCTTAAATTATAGCTTCAAGTGCATCAAACAGGTTTGATTAATAATCACCCCCTAAGATGTATAGCAGGTTTGACTGAGGCCTTTTTGTGCCTAACAATCTCCCCCTGTTTGCAATAATCAGTCTAAGCTGATTCTATCAAATATCACTATATATTTTTACATTACATTTGCTGAAATGAAATTGCAACATTGAAGTAAAGTAAAGGGAGAATTTCATATATGTCCCTCTAAAATTGCATAATATCATATATACCCAAGCCAAAAATAGAATTTCATATATATCCTTATAAAACTTCATAATATCATATTTACCCAATTTAAAACTTTAATATCATATATACCCTTTCAAACTTATAAATATATCAAATATATCCAAATTATTTATTTATTCATTTTTATTACTTTAAAACTCATAATAAATATTCATTAATAAAGAAATGACCAATCTACCCTTTTTATTTCTTAAATTTCATAATATCATATTTACCTAATTGAAAACTTTAATATCATATATACTCTTTTAAACTTTTAAATATATCAAATATATCCAAATTATTTATTTATGATTACTTTAAGATATCAAATCTTTTATTTCTTGACGGAATTCGGCGATTCAAATTTCATTTGTTCGTTAAGTAGAAGCCTACCACGAGCACCTGGATATGTAAAATCAAGGGATTTAAAAGTTAATTACCTTGATTAAGTCTTCAATTCTTGTAGGCTTCGACTTAACGAACAAATTTGAAATTTGAATCACCGAATTCCGTCAAGAAATAAAAGATTTGATATCTTAAAGTAATAAAAGATCATAAATAAATAATTTGGATATATATTATATATTTAAAAATTTAAAAGTGTACATATGATATTAAAATTTTCTATTGGGTAAATATGATATTATGAAGTTTAAGAAATAAAAAGGGTAGATTGATAATTTATTTATTAATGAATATTTATTATGAGTTTTAAAATAATAAAAAAGAATAAATAAATAATTTGGATATATTTGATATATTTAAAAGTTTGAAAGGGTATATATGATATTAAAGTTTTAAATTGGGTAAATATGATATTATGAAGTTTTAGAAGGATATATATGAAATTCTTTTTTTGGCTTGGGTATATATGATATTATGCAGTTTTAGAGGGACATATATGAAATTCTCCCTAAAGTAAAAGATCAGTTTATATATACACTGATATTGATTACAAACAACACATATTTTCACATAAGTACAACTGATGTACTAAAGTAAATTACAACTAATGTAAGAAAGTTATATTACAACTGATGTAATAAAGTACAACTTATGTACAAAGAGAATTACAACAAATTGGACTAATGATGGTGGGAGCAAGTAATGGTAAGCCTGTCCAAATTATGGACAGCTTCCATTCTTCATCTACTCAGCAGTAGATGGACCTTCAAGCTGTGGCCTTCCTTCAAACAATTGTTAAAAGTGCTCCATGGTCGCATCAATCTCTTCTTTTCATGTCTGAGAAACATGAAATCAGGGTATTGAAGTTCTCCTCTCACATAGAAGCCTTTAAGCTGTTCCCAGATAGCTGCTCTCCATCTTGAGGATTGTTTAAAAATATAAGTGAGTCTAAAGGCTATGAGCTGCTTGAGACTAACCTTATGCAGATCAGAGGCTCTCTAGAAACACATTTTCTTTGATAAAGGGTCCACAAAGAATACCCCAAACTCAGGATCTTCTATGAGTTTGCCTTCCTCAGGCTCAACACCTCTGGGCAGGCTGTGATTTACTCCTTTGATTTCAACAGCTAGGATGCCTTGATCAATCATCATAAGGAGTTCTTCAAGCTCTGTATCCTTCCTCTTTCTCCTGGGCTTAATCTTAGGTTCCACCCTGAGGTACCCTTAATTTGTTCTTTAGAGATCAGGCCCAGGTTTTTGACTCTCTCCATCAACGTTTTGACATATGCCCTGATAGTCTTAGCAGTTTTAGATTTTGACTGACTCAGGGCAACTGCCAATTCAACCCATTCTCTGTACCCATGCAAGCAGCATCAGCATATTCATAAGCTTCCAATTCTGGACCCTTAGCACCTAGCCTGGTTATCTGAATCTTCCACTGCTTGCCTTTCTTTGAAATGAGGACAGCGTTGACAATTGTTTCCTTGGCAAGTCTTCTGTTGGCCACATCAAAGAATTTCTTCCTTGCCAAGTTGTCAAAGTGTACTTGGGCTCTTGCTGAGGAGGATGCAGGAGGAGAACTCATCCTTATGATGAGTTCCCCTAAAAACTAATATTTTTCCATGACACTCTGCAGGTTAAACAACCAAGCCAGGTTTGGTACTTGGACAGCGGCTGCTCAGGCCACATGACAGGTTGCAAAGATTTGTTGAGTGATCTCAGGCCTGAAAAAGGGCCAAAAGTCACCTTTGGTGACAATGTTCAGGGATCCACAGAAGGATATGGAACCCTTCAAGCTTGTGCTGCAATATTCAAAAGAGTAGCCTATGTGTCTGGGCTAAAACATAACCTTGTTAGCATTAGCCAACTGTGTGATGCTGGCTACAAGGTTAAATTTGATGATCACCTGGGGTACATACTGGATCCCCAAGGCAAAGTTGTGTTGTGTGCACGAAGGAAGAAAGGTGTATATGTTGTGGACATGAAATCTGTTGATCCTACAACTGAAACGTGTTTTATCTCAAGGCGCAATGCAGATCTAAACTCGTTATGACACAAAAGGCTGTCACACCTGAACTTCAAGAATATCAACAAACTCTGTAAGAAAAAGTTGGTAACAGGTTTGCCTTCTATAACCTTTGTTAAGGATAAACTTTGAACAACTTGTGAGAAATGCAAGCAGACAAAAACAGCTTTTAAATCTAAACATAATTTTTCTGTTGATACTCCTCTCTTCTTAATCCATATGGACTTGTTTGGACCTTTCAGTGTCCCAAGTCTAGGAGGTAGAAGATACACTCTAGTAATGGTTTATGAGTTCTCCAAGTCTACGTGGGTAATCTTCCTAAAGACGAAAGGAGAAGTTGCCAGAGAAATTATTGAATTTATCAAAAAGATGGAAGTGTTAAACTCTGCTCAAGTCAAGCAGCTTAGAAGTGATCATGGTACTGAATTCAGAAACAGTACTCTTGAGGACTTCTGTGAAGAAAGAGGGATCTCAGAAAACATTTCAGCTGTAAGAACTCCACAACAAAATGGAGTAGCTGAAAGGAGGAATAGAACCCTCATTGAAGCTGCTAGAACCATGATGTGTGCATCAGGTTTGGTTCATCATTTTGGGCTGTAGATGTTAACACTGTCTGCTTCACTCAAAATAGATCCTTGGTGGTGAAAAGGTTCAATAAGACTCCTTATGAGTTAATCAAAGGAATAAGGCCAAATATAAGCTATTTCCATGTGTTTGGATGTGCCTGCTTCATTCTGAATCAGAGGGATCAGCTGGCAAAATTTGTACCCGAAGCAACATGAAGGTGTGTTTGTTGGATATTCTGTTGTTTCTAAAGCCTACAAAGTATACAACTACAAAAGAAAGGAGATAGATGAATCTATCAATGTCACCTTTGAGGAGTCTTGGAATGCCTCTACCAAAGCTGTTCCTGAATCAGTTTCAGTAGAGTTCAGTTTTGATGATCATATGCATTCAGATGTTAAGGAAAAGGACTCAAAAGCTTCCACTTCACCCAGAGTGGAACCTGTTAACCATAATGGACATGATGATGATTATGTTTATAAACCCTATGTGAATAAGTGTACTGACATAGTTAATGCACCATGTCCAGAACCAATAAATGTTGATTTCCCTGAATCCTCTGCTGATATGTTCAACAATAGAGATTCATGTTCAATAGGTGAACAGGGTCAAGATAACAGTGTGTCTGAAAATCTTGAAAGTTGTTCTGCTAGACCTGATGGAAATGAAAATGATACAGGAGAATCTTCATTGAAACATGATCCTAAGTGGATCAGGTGTCACCCCAATGATCAAAAAAATTGGTGACATCAACAAAGGGGTACAAACTAGATGGGATAGCTTAGGAAACTTTTGTATGTTTTCTAGCTTTGTGTCCCTAATGGAGCCAAAGAAAGTAGATGATGCACTTAAAGATGCCAATTGGATCACTGCCATGCAAGAAGAGCTCAATTAGTTTAAGAGAAACAAAGTATGGAAGCTGGTCCCTGTTCTTAAAGGTAAAACTATAATTGGCACTAAATGGGTTTTCAGAAACAAAATGGATGAGCAAGGTCATGTCATTAAAAATAAGGCAAGACTGGTTGCTCAAGGCTATAGGCGAGAAGAAGGCATTGACTATGATGAGACATTCAATCCTGTGGCCAGGTTGGAAGCAATTTGTTTATTTTTGGCCTACGCTGCCCACAAGAGCATGAAGGTATTCCAAATGGATGTCAAGAGTGTATTTTTGAATGGTAAGCTGCAGGAAGAGGTATATGTCAAGCAGCCTCCAGGTTTTGAAAGTGAACTACATCCAGGTTTTGTCTATAAGTTAGACAAAGCTCTCTATGGTCTAAAACAAGCCCCTAGAGCCTGGTATGACACTCTTACTGATTTCCTAATGAGCAATGGTTATTTCAGAGGTAAAGTGGATACCACATTGTTCATAAAGAAGGTGAAAACTGATATTATGCTTGTTCAAATATATGTGGATGACATAATATTTCGTTTAGTAATGAACAGTTATGCAAGAACTTTTCACTGCTAATGAAATCCAAATATGAAATAAGCATGATAGGTGAACTTACTTTCTTTCTAGGATTACAGGTTAAACAAACCTCAAATGGAATTTTTATTAATCAAAGAAAGTATACCTTAGATCTTCTGAAAATGTTAAATTTGATAAAAGTTTTCGCATCGAAACCCCAATGGCAACCAATGTAAAATTGGATGCTCATGCCTGTGGCAAAGCTGTTTCAGTAACAGCTTATAGAGGCATGATTGGGAGCTTGTTATTCTTAACTGCTAGTAGACCAGATATTATGTTTGCTACTCATTTATGTGCTAGGTTTAAGGCTGACCCTAAGGAATCACATCTAATTATTGTTAAAAGAATCTTCGTATACCTAAAGGGTACACCAGGTTTGGGTCTTTGGTATCCCAAAGACTATAGCCTTGAACTAATTGGTTATTCAGATTCTGATTTTGCAGGCTGCATGCTAGATTAGAAAAGCACAATAGGTGGATCTCAACTCCTTGGTGGTAAGTTGATTAGTTGGTGTAGCAAGAAGTAGAATTAAGTTTCTACTTCTACTGCTGAAGCTGAGTACATTGCTGCTGGAAGCTGCTATGACCAGATTCTATGGATGCAACATTAGCTTGAGGATTATGGCCTTGTATATAGGAAAACTCCAATTCTGTGTTATAATACAAGTGTCATAGCTATCTCCAACAATCCAGTCTTTCACTCCAGAACAAAGCATATTGAAGTCAGACATCATTTTATCAGGGATCACATCCAGAAAGGTAATGTGGAGGTAAGTTTTATTTCCACGGAAGAATAGCTTGCAGACATTTTCACCAAACCTCTTGATGAAAACATGTTTAATTACCTTGTAAGCAAGCTGGGTATGTTAAATAAAAGTAACTAAGTGTCATTGATTCTCTAAAGATCACTTGTTCAAATTTGTCCAAATTTCACAGAACAGCTTGGACAGGACAGGTTTTACTTGTCCTGTACTTAGCAAGTTTCTGAAAACTTGGACAGCTTGGACATATAACAGGCTTGACAAAATAAGTTTTAATCTTAAACCTGTTCTGTTCTACAAACTTCCAACTTGCTCTCTCTCTTAATCTGTCATACAAGGCAATGCCTTGTAACCTGTTCAGCTATTGACCAGGTTTCACAATGAAACCTGTTCTCATCTAGCTGCACAGGTTGCATGAACAACTTGAAGGGTGATTAGTTTGTGAAGGTTCGAACAACAGTTTGGAACATCAGTTTTTATTACCTTTCTTCACATTTAAATTACTTAAATTATGTATTTATTTAACTTAATTACCTACGGATAATGTTTTTTAACGTATGTTAGTAGTTAAAAAGGTCAAGTGGTCTGACAACCGTTCTAACATGGCAAACCGTTCCGTATTCTGTTAAGAACATTTCAAATCAACCGCTCAAACATTTCTCTCTCTTACTCCCTCAAATTCAAATCCTATAAATACGTAAACCACTGTTTCATCTTCTTCTTCTTCTCTACTGCTTCCGTAACTTTTTGATATACCCTAACCGACTAAGTGTCAAATATCGTGCATCACTACTACTCTCCCAATGGCTCACCAAAACAACCCCCTTTTAACTGTGTTCGTTGGTGATGATGTTGCAAAACATCCCTCTGTCACCACAATGCTCACAATCAAACCCACCAACTACATTGCCAATCTAACCATCCCTAAAAACTATGTGGGAAAAGGTTATGAACAGATGGTGGAGTTTCTGCAAGCCCATCCCCTGCACTATGCAATGACTGCCACTCCAGATGTCCTATACCAGGAGATTGTCTATGATTTTTGGTATACCTGCTCGTATGACCCTTCAACCAAAACCATCATGGGAACCATTCTTAATGGCACTCAAACCAATGAGATCACTATTGCTCTTCTCAGGGAAGTACTTCATCTTCCCATTGCTGACAAATATGAAAAAGCACAGCCTGAGGATGAACAGATGGGCAACCTGCTACGCTTCTGTGGTGTAGCAGAGCCAAAAGTGGGTGCTACATTGTTTAGAAGGGACTTATCCCCAACATACAGTTTTCTATTCGCCTCTGTGGTAATGTCCTGCAGCTGCAAAGTTGGCTCATTTGACCAGCTTAGCCGGGATGAGATTCCTATAGTCCTGCAGCTTGTGGATAGGACTACTCTGAACATGGCAATGTGGATTTTCGTGAATTTGAGGAACTAGGTGCAGCAAGAACATCGTCCTACTGCTGTCAAAAAACCAAGGTTTTTGAGCCTCATCTTCAAACACGTCTGTGGTGAGCATTAGTACAACTCTCAACCTCTATTGACTATTGTTGCATTCCCTGTTATTAGGAATAGGTTTTTTTATACCCCATTACTCAACAATGAACCTCCTCTGTCCACTCCAATGAGGAGGTTAGTTGGTTTGGTGGAAGGACCTTCTACTCAAAAGGTGGATCCAGTTGCTGCTCCCAATGGAAAATCCAAATCAAGGCCTAAACTGATCAGAAGGGCCTTGCAATCAAGTGAAGCTGAGCCTATCCGCAAGAAGGCTGAAACAGCTAAGTCTGCCCAATCAGCCTCAGTGGCTGAGGGGGAGCAAACTACTCACCGTGTTTCATCTGTTGAACTTGAAGGCTTTGTGGCTGGTGCCTCTATGGCACCTGAGACTATGGAATAAGAACAACCTCCTGTTTCTAGCCTAGTCTCCCCACCAGTCCGAACAGAACCTCTCATCACTTCCCTCCAACATCCATCCTCCACTTCATCCCTCAAATCCTATAACAGACGCAAATCATTAGCCAAAAAGAAATCATCCTCCCAAACTAGCCCCTCTGACCCCTCCCAACTAGAGTCAGTTGATAAAGAAGCAACCCTTGCTGCCTTCACTTCTCCTATTTTGGGAGTAAGTGAAGCAAACATAGAGCAGGCTTCACTCCAACAAGAGTCCACCCTGAGTCAGCCTAGGCCCTCTGGTTCCTCCCAACAGGAACTAGTTGTACAAACGGAGACCACCACATCAACTATCCAAGCCTCTCAACAGGCTGAAGACATTGAAAGACAGGAGCCCTCTACACTCCACACTGAGTCCACACAGTCATCCCATCATACTTCTCATACACAATCTGAGTCTGCACGAGGTGCCCAAGGTGCTGGAAAAGACCATCCAGTAGACCAGTCTCAAGCTTCTGCTCCTGGTGATGCAGCTGTTCCACACCCAACAGTTGTTGAAGGACCAACAACCCAAGCTGATGAACCACAGGGTATAGAACATCCCTCTGGTGAGGCTGCTCCCCAAGTGCACATTCAATCATCAGTTTTCACCACTGATGATGTTGAAATGCACATCCCATTTCTCCATGAAGTGACGCCTAAAGACCAAGGTAATACTGAGGGAACCACCCCAGGTCTTGATGAAGGTGCTACGTTCCTAGTAGCATCTGAAAGGCCACCCACTCCTATACCTTCACCTTATGATGCAGATACAACCACTGCTGAAGGTCCCCTTGACCCTTCCAAGCTGGGCAATTTAACTTATGCCCAGGCTATGGAATTACTATCCAAAGTCTCCCTACCTTCACCTACTGATCCACATACTCCTCAATCCTCCCCACCACCATCACATTCCTCACCATCCACCCAATCCAAACAGTCAACCTATACCCCTCAATCCCCCAAAGATCTATCTTTGAAGGATCAGCTGTCTGTGCTGACCAACAAAGTTGGCTCTTTGGAAAACTTTATAACCTCCCTCCCTTCAATCATTTCAGACTCTGTGTCTGCCAAGCTTCAGGGGTTCCTTGATTCGTTCAGGACTTCTTTCCCAACCCCTGCTCCCCAAGCTGATCGTTCTTCTCAGTTGCTTGCACTCACTGCACAGCTGCAACAACTATCCTCCTCTCTTTCATCAGTTCTTTCTAACCAGCAGGACTCTGTGTCCACACTGTCAGCTATTTCCCAACAGCTGTCAGCCCCTGTTGACATTTGCTCAAACACTCTCCCCTCTACTTTGGCCAGCATGAATACCTTAGTGGTCTCTCTGTCTAATTTTGTGTCCTCAAACTTTGATGATATGCAAGATTCTCTTGAACTGAATCTTGCCCAGCTTCAAAGTTTGGTGTTCACAGCATCTGACAGGGAAGCTATCTCCCAGCTGTCATCCCTTGCCACTTCTCATTCTTCTTCTCTTCAAACATGTATTACCCAAGTTGCAGAGGTTAAGGAAAATTTGGCTTTCTTAGTGCATAGCCTTGATGGTTCCAAACCTGCTGCCAAAACTACTGCTACTCAGCATGTTGGATCCGTTCCTTAAGGCAGACCTGTTGTTGAAGGCTCTGTGCCATCGCCTTCAAAGGGGGAGAAGATATCTGCCTCGAAGACCAAGTCTAAGGGGGAGAAATCTTCTTCTCCCTCTAAGGAGAAATGAGCTTCAGTGAACAAGAAGCAGGTCTTTCCCAAACAGGTCCTGTTGCAGGTGTTTCCAAAACTTCTGAAACTGCTCAGGCTGGATCTCCAAGCCCTGCATCATCTAAGGGGGAGGAATCCATTCCTGAGGACAGGCCAAGAAGAAGGAGGCACTTAATATTGGAACAGACTGAGGAAGAAGAAGAAGAGGAGGAATTGGAAGTTGCTCAGATCAAAGCAACAAAGGGTAAAGGAAAAGCCTCTGTGGATACTGACTCCCTCAAAGCTGCTCAACTCAAGTTTGACAAGACTCAAGCCAAAGACATGGGCATTCCTCTAGAGACTTACTATCAATTCAAAAAAGAGCAACTTGAGATCCTTGAAAGACAGAAGAAGGAAGTAGCCTCTGCCTAAGCTGCCAGAGCCCTTGCAGCCAATGAGGCTAAAAAGATTAAAATGCCCTCCTTGGATGTACAAAGGAAATTAATGGAGGCTGCCAAAGAGTCGACAACAGAGAAAGAAGGAGAGAAAGAGCAAAGTACACAGGCCTTAGTGACCAAGTCAAAGCCTGCATCAACATTTGTTGATGGACCACCTAGATCAACACTAGTATTTCCAATTTGGATTGTATCAGCTTGGATACTCTCCTCAATGACCATGTTACTTCCAACACTGCTGGTTTTTGCAATGTTGGAACTAGCATTGTCAGCAGGTCTTATGTCCTTAGTTTTAGGACAGTCTTTGGCCATATGAGTCTTCTTCCCATATTTGTAGCACTTTCTCTTTTTAGACTTTTTGGAAGAAGTACTCCCAGAAACACATTCTGGAATATCTTTGTTGGACTTTTCAGTATGTTTAGCAAACTTATTACTATTTTAAGAAGAACCAACAGTTTGAGCGGAAGGCACAACAGCAACAGCTTAAACTGTGTCCTCTTTCCTCTTTTTAGTAGGGCAGAGATCAAATATAGGAATTTTAATTGGCTTTTGTCCTTCCACAGGTTTGCGAAACTTATTCCTAGCTTTCTCAGGTTGAGCAATGGCTTTGCCCTTGCCTTTTCCTTTATTTATGACCAGTTTTCCACTATGATTTAAAAACTTATTTGAAATCACAGCAGATTTACTTTCAACATGAGGCTTACCCCTGTTGAAAGCAGGCTGCTTTCCTTTTGAAAACTTTTTAAAATGTTCAGCATCAAAAGGGTTAACAGGTTTCTTTCCATCAGCTTTAGTGTCCAAAGCTGCAGTTTGAACTTATTTTCTCTTATTTTGTTTGTGTGAACCAACTATGCACTTAGCAGGCTGATTTGGTGGAGAACACATTCCATCATCAGCCTTTAAAGCTTTTTCACACAAACGTGTCAGTGTTTTGAGGCCTTCCAAACCTGTTTGTTGAGACCAGCTATCCATTTACTCTTTGAATAAAAGTACTTGGAAGCTCACCAAGAGTGGATAAGTCTTTTTCCAGATTATTTATCTCAACAAGTGAAGCTGATGTATCAAGATCCCCTCTAAGATAGGCTTGGATTTGAGTAGGGATCTGCTGACTGATACAGTGGTTGACTTTCTGTGCTGATTGGCACCAAGAGTCAACAATCTTTTGAAGCTTGGCATGCTTTGAATCTGTCTCTCTCTTTTCTTTTAATAAAATGGTGTTGATGTGTTTTACTTCATCAAGTTCAGTTTTCAACTTATGAAAGCTGTCAAGTTCATTAGTTTTTGTTTCAAGATCTGTTTTTAACTTAGAGATCTAAGACTTCAAAGCATCATGCTTCTCAACAGCAGAATTTAAATCAACAAGTAAATATTCAAACATTTTAACTTTTTCATCAGAACTGTAATCCATAAAACTTTATACCTTATACATCATCGTTGGGTTCAAGTTCTCCAAGCTGCTGAGAGCCAAGTCCTGTGTGAAGTTTCTTCTTGAGGGGACATCAATGTTAGCCATCAGACAATTGTTGTCCTCTTCATCAGATGATGAATCAGACTCCTCCCAGTCACAAGTCTCAGCCATGAGTCCCTTCTGCTTGTTGGAAGCCACTGAGTCTTCCAACTTTCTCAGCTTAGCCATGGCCATTAGGTACTTAACCCTGTCACCATCATCTTTATTTGTCTTGTATGGTTTGGATGAGGAGCCAACAGCTTTAGACACACAGTCACCAGCTATATGGCATGTTTTGCCACATTCAAAGCACTCAGCCTTAGTTTTGTCAAATGCTTTCTTTTTTATGGCACCTGATCGTTTTCTCATCATCACTCCACCAAACCTCTTCTTATTGAATTTATAGACAAGCATATCAATCATTTGCTCATCATCACATTCAGTAAGGTCTCACAGTCTTCTTCCTCTGACAATTCTTCCATTTCATCATCAGCCTGTTGATCAGCCTCTGTGAACACATCACACATCTGACCAGTAGGTTGTCTCATGCTGACAACATCTCTAAGGCATTTCTTTTCTGTTGCCTTGACTGTTCATCATTCAACAAGGATCCATAAAGATTCACAAGATCCATGCCTCTGATGGTACCTGAGTTTCTGAGGATAGTAGAAAAGTAATTCCATTCCTCAGACAGAATGTCCAAAAACACCAAAGTTAAGCTATCTTTAGTGATCCCAACAGCTTTAAGATCATTTATCAAGGCAGTGGACCTAGTGTATGTTTCAGTGAGTGACTCTTTTGGCTTTGCAAAGAACATCTCATACTGTCTAACAAGGTTGTTGATCCCGTTATCCAGTGTGATAGTGGGGCCATCATAGACGGTACACAAAGTATCCCACATTTCCTTTGCAGTCTTCATCTTCTCAACCTGTTTGAACACATCATCAGGAAGAGAGATTACAAGGTTGTTCCTGGCCTTTGCATCAAGGGCAGCCAGATGTTAGTCTTCATCAGACCATTAAGCTTTTGCCTTTGCAATGGTTCTTATTTCAGGACAGCTCCTTCAGCAGCAGGAGTTATAGTAGTAACAGAGGTTGGCACATAGGGACCCTCCATTGCTATTTCTGGTAGTTGTACATCCAGATTCTCCAAATAGAGCATCATTCTGCACTTCCAGCTAGAGAAGTTCTGATGATTGCAATTGGGAGGTTTTGCCATTGAACCATTGTCATAGTAAGAGGAAGAGCTGGCAACACTGTTGTCCATGATGGGAAATAGGGAGTAATGAGAGATCTAGAGTTAACACACATTCTAAACTGCTCTGATACCAGTTGTAGCTCCCAAAAGGTTTTCCTAGTATGTTGTTCTAAGCTGTAGAGGGGAGGGGGTGAATATAGCTATTTAAATTTTCAACACACTTTCTCAATGTTTGTATGTATATTATCAACAAGTGTTAATTACAAACAAGCCTGAACTGCAGAATGGTTCAAGCTGAGATGACAGAAACTACTAATCTAAGACTCACTCAGACTAGTTAAAATGAATACACTCACAAAGATGAACTCACTGATATTACAAGACAGACAGAGAAACATCCTGAACAAGAACAGCTTGGACACACCTAACTGTTTTATTCTAGCAGACTTTGCATGCATGAAAACACATTTCTTTGCACGTTCTGAATATCACACTCTTGGTTATCTCACATCCTTAGAAGATTCCTTTTATACTCTCACAGAGAATCCCAGTGAAGTTTCCTCATTGGATGTAGAGATAGTGGAATGTCTTTGCATAAAGACAAAAATACTTTTCTGCATGTTCTGACAAAGCAACATTTGTCTCTACATTGCAGAATATTTGTCTTTTCCTTTTTGTCTCTGTTGCAGAAGGCTTTAACTAAAAGAGGAATGTCAACTTTAAACCTTTCATCCTCTGTTATGGCCATTTTTATTTAAGAAATGGTCTGTCACCCATTTCAAATATCCACTTTATCTTCATGTAACAGAGCAGCGTGGGCAGTCTTAGCAGCTTCTGTTTTTCCACGTTGTCTTCAACTTTGTAAACTGGTCTTTTGGTCCAAGACAATACATGTGGACATGGAAACATATTCCATAAAGTGTTTAGCCTATTCACAAAGAACAGGTTCTGTTCACAAAGAACTGGTTCTGTTCACAAAGAACATGTTCTGTTCACAAAGAACAGAACACTTAGAATTTGTCCAAGCTGCTCAACAGGTTAGAGCAATGTGTACAGTTTATGTCCAGCTTGTTCAATAGAATAGAACAGCTTGGAAAATCTGCCTTAGTTGCAACAAATGCAACATGGTAAGCAGCTTTAACTAATATTGCAAATCACTTATCAGGTTTCAATAAGTCATTAACAGGCCTTAAATTATACCTTCAAGTGCATCAAACAGGTTTGATTAATAATCTCCCCCAAAGATGTATAACAGGTTTGACTAAGACCTTTTTGTACCTAAAAAATCTATCGCGTCTCGGTACGCTGTCGGCTCGAACCTGTAAACATGACGGATCCCAACACATTAACACAAACCCAACTGATAGACAACACAAACCCGAACACAAATATCATAACCGAACCCGACCCAAGACACAACCCAAACGGACCCTCAAAGCCCAAAACCAACCCGACCCAACCTCAGTCGGATCGCGGTTCACGCTCTGCATTGCGGTCGCGCCTTGACCATCTCGGTCGCGCTCACGCACCTGCAACTCTCCTTGTTTGCTGGACATGGCGGTCGCGCTCACCTCCCAAACTCGATTTTCAGCAGCAAAATACACATGAACTCGTATATAATCGACCTATATAACTTCAGAAACCAAATCCCCAATATCACACATACATATCTCAAATTTTAGATACCAATTCAAATATTCTTACCTTGGAGGCTCAAGAACACACCAACAGGTGAAGGAGATAAATTTCTGCAACTAAATCTGATTTTGGAACTTGCTTTGCTGCTTTTAGTAACGTACACACACTGCACACACTCTTTCTGATTTTGGAAAGGAGAAGGAAAGGAAAAGAGGTTCAAAAGGAACCCTATTTATATACTTTCCATAAATGGCAAGTTCCGGGCCCGATAAATCCGAACCCGATACCACATTTTCTCTATTAATATCAACTAGACCCATTTAATATCGTGATCTCATAATTATTATTAATACGCTAAAATAATAATCCAGCGCCAGGTATTGTTCGGTCTCGACACGTATAATCCACTAAACGGGATTTCATTGGACCAACGCAATAATATTAAACTAAAAAGCCAATAAATTAAATCCACGTACCAGGCTCAAATCCGGGATGTTACAAATCCTCCCCTCTTAATAAGAATTCGTCCCGGAATCTAGCTCGAAGACTGGAACAACTAGGGATAGCGGCTCCTCATCTCTAACTCAGGCTCCCAGGTGGTGCTAGTACCCTTATGGTGTCTCCACTGAACGAGTACTAACGCAATCTCTTTATTCCTCAATCTCTTCACCTTACGGTCAATATTGGCCTTGGGCTACTCGACGTATCGCAAGTGATCATCCACGGTGATCTCAAATAACGGCACATACTAATCGTCTTTAGCCAGACATTTCCTCAGATGACTCACATGAAAGGTGTCATGCACGCCGGCCAACTCTGGAGGCAGTCTTAGTGTGTATGCCTGATCTCGGACTCTGGCAATGATCTCAAATGGATCGATGTATCGCAGACTCAGCTTGCCTTGATGTCTAAATCAGATAACTCCTTTCCACGGTGATACTTTCAACATCACACGGTCCCCAATTCTGAACTCGAGCTCAGTCAGACGACGATCAACATAACTCTTTTGCTGGCTCTGCCCAACTCTCATATGCTCACGGATAACTGCCACCTTGTCGCTAGTCTCTTGTAACAACTCAGGCCCGCTGATAGATCGCTCACCGACCTCGCCCCAACACATAGAAGTTAGGCACCTACGCCCGTACGGTGCCTCGAATGGAGCCATCTTGATGGAGGTGTGGTAGCTATTGTTGTACGCAAACTCAACCAAAGACAAATGCACGTCCCAACTACCGCTGAAATCTATTGCGCACCCTCGAAGGCCATATCCTCGAGAGTCTGATTCGTTCGCTCTATCTGCCCGTCTGTCTGGGGTCTATACGATGTTCTCAATTGAACTCTCGTCCCCAACTCTCGCTGAAAGCTCTGCCAGAACCACGAAGTGAACCGCGTATCTCTGTCAGACGTGATCGACTTCGGAATGTCGTGCCTCGAAACCACCTCGTTAATATAGAGCCGAGCTAACTGATCCATCGTGATGGTACCACGGACTGCTAAGAAGTGGGCGCTCTTCGTCAGTCGATACACTATCACCCAGATCATATGATTACATCTAGCCGTGCATGGAACTCTAAACGATAAAATTCATCATGATATGATACCACTTCCACTCGGGGATCTACAGAGGCTATAGATGCCCGTCAGGCTTCTGGTGCTCGGCCTTAACACGTAGACAAGTCATGCACTCCTCAACATACCGACCCACATCCCTCTTCATCCCAGGCCACCAATAGAACTCTCGTAGATCTCGATACATCTTGGTGCTCTCGGGGTGGATAGACAATCTCGATAGGTGCAACTCATCCAATATCAACTGACGTAGATTTCCAACTCTCAGAACCCAAACTCGATCATGAAACACATACAGCCCTCTGCTGTCTCTGCTCAGAACATCAAGCTTCCCAGTAAGCTGTTCTCTTTTCATATTCTCTGCTCGCAGACCCTCTAACTGAGCCAGTCTCAAACTCTCGAGAAGGGTCGAAGTGACCTCGAGCCTCGCTGCTAGGGAAACCACAGTCTAGCCGCACGCCTTGCGGCTCAGTGCATCAGCTACCACATTGGCTCTACCCTGATGATACTAGATCTCACAGTCGTAGTCCTTCAGTAGCTCTAGACTGCGCCGCTGCCTCATATTCAGCTCTTTCTGACTAAACAGATACTGAAGACTCTTGTGATCTGTATACACTACAAACCGAGATCCATACAGATAATGACGCCATATTTTCAACGCAAAGACTATCGCATCTAACTCAACGTCGTGCACGGTATAGTTCTCCTCGTAGGTCTTCAGCTGACGCGACGCATATGCTATCACCTTGCCCCGTTGCATCAGGACACAACCCAACCCAGTACCGGACGCATCGCAATACACAACAAAATCATCTGTACCCTCTGGTAGCGCCAACACTGGAGCCTGACATAATCGGGACTTCAGCTCTCTGAAGGCCAACTCCTGCTCATCGGACCACATGAAGGGAACGGACTGTCGTGTCAATCTCGTCAACGGCATGACAATCCTCGAAAAGTCCTGAATGAAGCGGTGACAGTACCCGGCTAAACTCAGAAAGCTGCGAATCTCAGGCACAGTCTTGGGCGGCTCCCAACTCATCACGGCCTCTATCATTACTGGATCCGCTTTAATCCCTTCAGCACTCATTACATGCCCCGAGAACTGGACCTTGCGCAACCATAACTCGCACTTGGAGAATTTCGCATACAGTTTCTCCTTTCGCAGCACGGTTAAAACCTCTCGCAAGTGCTGCTCGTGGTCCTCGACATTCCTCGAGAAGATCAGGATATCCTTAATGAATACTATCACGAACCGATCCAACATAGATCTACACACCCTGTTCATCAAATCCATGAAATTCGCGGGTGCGTTAGTCAGTCCGAAGGACATAACGAGGAACTCAGAATGGCCGTAACATGTCAGAAACGCGGTGTTAGGAACATCCTCATCTCTGACTCTCAACTGGTGATAACCATATCTCAAATCTATCTTCGAGAAGTAGCTCGAACCCTGTAGCTGGTCAAACAGATCGTCGATACGTGGAAGCGGATATCGGTTCTTCACCGTCACTTTGTTCAGCTCTCTATAGTCGATACACATCCGCATGGTACCGTCCTTCTTCTTTACAAATAACACGGGCGCTCCCCACGGGGATGAACTCGGATGGATAAATCCACGATCTAGCAACTCTTGAAGCTGTGACATCGTCTTTCGCATATCAGTAGGTGCCAGCCTATAAGGCGTCTTCGCAATAGGCACCACTCCAGGGATAAGGTCTATACGGAACTCGACCTGACGATCTGGCGTTAACCCAGACAACTCCTCCGGGAATACCTCAGGGAACTCTCTGATCACTGCTATATCCTTTATGGTCTTCTTCTCCTTTCTGGCATCAACAACATAAGCCAAGAAGGTCTCGCATCCCTTAGAAACGTATCTCTAGGCTCTAGCCATAGAAACTATACCAACCTCGCCTCGGCGTCTCTTACCATACACAGTAACAATCTCATGGTCTGAAATGGGTATACGGATAATCTTCTTCGAACATAGAATGTCGGCATGTCTGGCTGTCATCCAATCCATACCTACTATCACATCAACACTTCTAATCTCTATCGGCAGTAAATCGATCAGAAACCAGTGCACGTTAATCTCTAATACACAATCTCTGAATACCCGGCTCACTAACTCTGTACTCCCATCCACTCTCTCAACAACCAACGGAACATATAAAGCAGTAGAAGGCACAGAAAAATATGCAAAATATATAACAGACACATACGAGCGATCTGCTCCAGAATCAAACAAGATACGAGCACTAAGCCCATTCAGAATGTACGTACCAGAAACCACATCCGTAGAGTCTCGGGCACCTCTACTGTAGCCTGAAATATTCTGCCCCGAAATCTAGATGCTGACTCATGGCGGCTCAATGACGAAGGCTCAGCCCTTGTCCCGTTGGTGCTCGCTCCCTGCGCAGCTGGTGGTGCCTCCGGACAATATCTAGCAATGTGTCTAGGCCTCCCACAACGGAAGCACGGGGAATTCCTCGAAGTGCAAGTAAAAGAAGTGTGGTCATACTGTCCATAGTGATAACAACGCGTCTGCTTAGGCATACAACATCCGGAATGACGACGGCGGCATCTCTGGCAATCTCTCTCACCATACGAACTATTAGCCCAGGTCCGTGAGAGCTGGGACCCCTGCCCCATAATGCTCTGACTCTGGCTGGGAGTACTGAACCGTGAAGTCTATCCCTGACTCTGGTCCTGGCCGGATCTCCTTGATCTACGATCCTTACCCCAGTCTCTGCGAGACCCAAAACTCTGCCCCTGTGCATGCTGCTGCTCTGTCTAACTCTCTCTCGGGGCCTCTCGGTGATCTCGCCAATAACTAGGGGACTGCTCAGATGTCCCCATCCTCTGTCTCTATGCAAGAGGCTGACCCCTCTGTCTCTCTATCTCTCTCTCCCTCACTCGGGCCATCTTAAAAGCCCTCGCAAAGGTGGGCGTATCGTGTAACCCAAAAAACTCACGAATGTCTGGTCGAAGGCCATCTATGAAAGCATCTGCCTTTCGAATCTCTGTATCAACGTGTTGAGGTGCGAACTGAGAGTACTCATTAAATCTGTCGACATACTGCTGGACAGACATATCACCATGCTGTAGATGAAGAAATCAGCGTCCATCTCTCTACGCTCATCACGGGTAATATACTGCAGCTCAAATACTGCTCAGAAATGCTCCCAAGACATAGCATAGGCTGTCGACGAAGTCATAGAAGACTCAATGGACTTCCACCACTGTGAAGCCCCTCCTCTCAACAGATAGGTCGCATAACCAACAATATCTCACGGGTCAACGTGGGCGACTCGAAAGGCCGCCTCGATCTCTCTTTCCCATGCCATCGCAGAACCCGGCTCACCGCCGCCTCTAAACTGAGGTGGGACTCCTGTCATGAAGTCCTTAAAGGACCCACCTCTCACAGTAGAAAAAGATGCACCAACCCCTGATTCGGTACCGGTAACTGGAAGAGGATCTACCCTCTGACCTTGACCCTGCTCGCGGTAAAACTCGGCCAAAACCTCTTGAAGCTCTGACCTCCGGATATACTCATCTCCCGCTGGTCTACCTGCGCTCTCACCCTCACCACTATCGGCCATATATACCTGCACAAATCACAATGGTAAGATAACAGATAGATTACCCAGTGTCATACAATAAGCTAGGTCAGTTAATTCAACTAAAATTAGTCTCAAGGAAGAATCCCACGGATCTGAACACGGTCTGAGCTCAAGCATCCACTGATACTCAATACTGAAACCACAAGCTCTGATACCAAAGTGTAACACCCTATTTTCGCACTCAAATTCCACGTTAATATAACATCATAAGTGGCAATATCGCATATATCTCATAGTACACATGTCAGAGGATTAACTGAAATCACTGATAATTAAAAACTTTAATACAGAAGTCGTCACAACATGTCACATATCTGATACAGATACCCATACACGTCTGAAAGCTAGCTATCATACACATGCTAACTAAATACAACAAGTCCCCAAAAGATGATATCAGCATGCAACAGTTATAAACAAACGCAACTCTAATCAGACCCATCTCCTACTTTGACGGCTGTTACGGCTGCAACCCCACTGTCTGGCTGCCTGAGACACGTTAGACTCGAAAACGTAAGCTGGAAAGCTCGTGAGTACGCGAGGGTTAGACTTTGCAGATATAACACACAGCATACACAAACACATATAGCTCAACACATAACACGTGTACTCAGTAATAGATGCACATCTAAGCTCAAGGGGACTAATCGGGTTATAATTAACCATGTTTATAAAGCGTAAAACAATTAATTTAAAATGAAAATGTGCCTTAGAATATTCTACTATTTGTAGAAAGCCAAGCGCAGAGGGGGGCGCAGGCCTTCTCCTCAACTGAGTGCTCAACAGATGGAGTTTTTGCCTCCAAAAGACGCGAGCGAAGACCTAAGCGCAAAAGGGGAGGCGCAGGCCTGCGCCCAACCCATAAAAATAATTTTCCGCGTTTTTAGGGTTTTGAGGTTGCCTATACATATGGGACATATCAGAAGGTAAAGGGGTCGCGTTTTTAGAGAGAAAAAGCTTAGAAAAGGTCTTGTTTGAGCGAATACGAGTACGAAGAACACCACAAGTCAAGCTACGGCATTGCTACGAAGATGAAGTCACAACTCTGGAGCATTGCATCAACCATGTCCGGCTAAGCTCGCGATAATCATTCTCGGAGGAAGCATCACGCTAAGTGTTTTAATTTTACGAACGATTTACTATGTTTGAATGTTTTATGGTTTATGTTTTGATTGTAAACAATTGATTGTTATTTATTTGGTAGCATTTCGCAAGATAGTTCGTTGGTATTTTATTATTCGTGTCGAGTTATTTGTTTAATTAAGACGAGTAATCAAAGTAACATGCGTTAAGCCCAAGATCACGTAACGGTTTTAATAACAATTAAAAAGGTTATGTCTATGTAATCTTTATATTGTTTATGAATTAAACACGAAGTTAGATGTGGAATCCGGGAATGGTTATATTTGTTAACGTATTTAATCAAACAACCATTTAAGTCTCTTTTCTATAATCGCACAAGTAATTAATTTTATCAAAGCAAACAATAATCTTTTTTAGTCAATCACCCTTTTCAAGTAATTAAACCTACAACGCTAGTCGCTCGAGTACGTGAAATTAACATCTTGCTCTCTATGGATACAATCCCTACTTACCCTAACTTCTAAGGTATTTAGCGGTTATTTTTGGTGAGTTAACAACACTCGTATCAAATTATGGCGCCGTTGCCGGGGAGCGGTTGCACTTAAAGTCACGTATTTTGGTAATTAGCTTTAGTTTAGTTTTTTAAGTTAATTTAGTTTATTTCAATTTATTGTCTTATTTTCTTTAGTTGCTTATTAAGTTTTTAATTGTTTATTCGCTATTATTGTAGTTATTTAGTTTTAAGCTTTATTTATTGCCTTTAGTGTTCTTATTAAGAAAAGGGAATCGTGGCGCAAGCATCGATTCTCACCAAAAAAAACTTCTAGTTCTTCATCTAGTCCTCATAGGTTTATGCACACACGCTATTCTGGTAGAATTTCACCTTTGAAATTTGATCCAGAAATAGAGAAAACTGCTAGATCTAATAGGCGAGCCAAAACTCAAGCAAACGAAAGTAAGAACACTGTTCCTGAGATAGACGCTGAAGAAGTAGTTAGTTCGGAAGACGAGAAGGTCGATAATATTCTTATCGAAGTACAACAAAACAATAGAGTCATGGGAGATCGTAAAACTGTAGAATCCCATTATAGGTTGGGTGATATTCCTAATCCATCACCCATTCTCTATCCAATCACAGAGAATGAGCCTGAAATTATGCCTCGGCTATTTAGCATCTTATCGGTTTTTGCGGAGCACCAAGCGAAGAACCATACGAGCATTTAGTTGAATTCACTGCTATATGTAAGGCCAATCACATTAGGGGAATGACCGTAGATGCACTCAAACTTAGACTAATTCCTTTCTCCTTGAAGGAAAAAGCAAAAAACTGGTTCGTGTCACTTCCCACTGACAGTATAACTAGTTGGGATGAAATGAAAAAGGAATTTTTAACTGAATATTACCCAATTAGTAAAACTACCGAAAAACGTAAAGAAATAACTGGATTCAAACAAAGAACTGGAGAATAATTTCACGAAGCATTTAATAGGTTAAATGAATTATTAAGAACATGCCCACATCATGAAATTCCTAAATGGATGTTAATCAAAACCTTCTTTGATGGGGTTAGTCAAGAAAGTAGGAATATGATCATCGTCGCTTCCGGCGGAACCTTTTTAGCCAAAGAGGATGACGAAGCCTGGGAGTTGTTAACCCAGTTTAGCAAAGGTCTAAAATTCCAAGCAGGTTCGGAGAGTAGTATTGGTGTCCAAGTAATGGGCATAGACAATGCATGGAAAAAAGAAGTTAAATCTGATATCTCCGAACTGAGCAAAAAGATGGACCTGTTGATGAAGGGAATGGGAAAGGCTACCTTATCACAGGCCTGTTGTGTCACATGTGGAGACCTTTCCCATTAATCCGAGAATTGCCCACATACCTTCGCCCACGAGGAGTATGTGAATGAAGCTTTTGGCTATCGAAAACGAAGAGAACGGGAAAACCCATATTCAGATACCTACAATCCGGGATGGAGAAAACACCCGAACTTTAGTTGGAGAGATAATCAAGATACCGATGCTCCTACGAAGCCAAGATATGAGCAACCTCGTCAACAAAACCGAGAATTCCAATATGGATCAACCTCAGCCATGAAGGATGATCGATATTACAAACGACAAGAACCCAAAGAAGAACATGAAGCACGACCACTGTCCGGAAATTCGAAAGAGTTTTCCGAATTTATGGAATTCATGAAACAACAAACGATGGTACAAGCGAAAACTATGGAGATGCTTGGTAGGCAAATGGTACAAATTGCAGAGTCTCTAACTAAATGAGAAGAATGGAAGCTTCCAAGTAACACCACAGTTAACCCATTGCATCATCATGGTAAGGAGAAGAAATATGAAGTAAATGAAGTTAACGAAGTAGCCAAAATCACTACCCTTAGGAGTGGAAAGAAAGTAGATAATAAAATAGAAATGCCTAGGGAAAGTGAGACAGATAATGAGGTAGAAATTGTCTATGAAGAGGAACCACCTAAATCAGAGTCAAAGGTAGAAACAAAAATTAAGAAAGTGACCTTTAAGGATTTAGAAGCCAAGAAACCAACCGAGACTAAAGTTGGGGAAGGTAGTTCAGACACCGAAACTGCTCCTTACCCAACGGCCTTAGAAAATATGGCGTCATTTCCTTATGGTAAGAGAGGACTAAAAAATGAAGAGTTATGGGACATCTTTAATCAACTTAAAATTAATATTCCCTTAATCAAAGCTATACAACAAGTCTCTGCTTATGCTAAATTCCTAAAAGACCTTTGTACTCAGAAACGTAAATTCAAAATCTCTCTTCCTAAACAAATCAACCTCACTGAACAAGTTAGTGCAGTTATCACTATCTCACTACCGCATAAATTAAAAGACCCAGGATCACCCTTGATCCCGGTGACTATTGGCGATGTTCAGATAAAGAAGGCACTTCTAGACTTAGGGGCGAGTATTAATATCCTACCTGGAAATTTATTTGACCAACATGATCTAGGAACATTGCAAATATCAGATGTCATCTTGCAATTAGCAGATAGGTGCACCAAAGTACCACGGGCAATGTTATCAAATGTATTTGTCAAAGTTGAAGACTTCTATTATCCAGTAGATTTCTTAGTGTTGGACTCGGACAATACTTATAAAGAAAGCCAACCGGCAATCATTCTAGGACGTCCCTTCTTAGCCACAATCAACGTCCAAATCAATTGCATAACAGATGCTTTAGACATGGCATTCGGAAACCGTAAACTCCGACTCAATGTCTTTAATAATGTACCTAATGCATCATTGGATTCAGAGTGTTACATGATCGATTTAGCTAATGATTTATTACAACAAAAATTATCAACAATAACATGTAAGGATCCAGTGGAACTGCTTCTGTATTATAATGAGCACAAGCTAGATAATATGTCTGAATTTAGGGAGTTCGATCTTGAATGTGTTCAGTCAGTGGATTCTACACAACCACCATGGACACACAAGATCGAGAAACTTTCTACTGATTTACCACCATCAGCAAAGCCGTCTCTAGAACAATCACCTAAATTGAGGCTGAAACCACTTCCGTCTCATCCTAAGTACGCCTTTCTTGGTCCTGATAGCACATTGCCTGTAATCATCGCAACTGATCTTAATGATGCACAAGAAAAGGCATTGCTAGAGGTATTATCAAGACATAGGAAGCGGTAGGCTGGACCATAGCAGACCTCAAGAGGATTAGCCCAACAGTGTGCATGCATAGGATTATCACCGATCCAACAGCTAAGCCAAGCAGAGATGCTCAGCGACGGCTGAATCCCAACCTTAGAGAAGTGGTGAAGAAAGAAGTAATTAAATGCCTAGATGTTGGAATTATATACCCTATATCAGATAGCCAATGGGTTAGTCCCACTCAAAGGGTTCCCAAGAAATCAGGAATCACTGTAGTTGATACTCCAGAAGGAGAAAAGATTGCAACTCGCCCTGTAACAGGTTGAAGAGTATGTATCGACTACAGAAAACTAAATGCTGCAACCTCTAAGGACCATTTCCCTTTGCCATTCATTGACCAAATAGTAGAGAAATTAGCAGGACAAAAGTTCTATTGCTTCTTAGACGGCTATTCAGGGTATAATCAAATCCCGATCAAACCCAGAAGGCCAAGACAAAACGACCTTCACATGTCCGTATGGCACATTCGCCTACCGGAGAATGCCATTGGGACTGTGTAACGCTCCAGCCACATTCCTGCGATGTATGATGGCTATATTTTCAGATATGTCGAAAGGTCTCTTGAAATCTTCATGGATGACTTTTCTATATTCGCTAAGTCATTCGAAGGGTGTCTCTCTCATTTAGAAAAAGTTCTCAAGCGGTGTACTGAAACCAATCTGGTATTAATCTAGGAAAAGATTCATTTCATGGTCAAAGAGGGAGTAGTTTTAGGACATATAGTGTCTGAAAAAGGAATGGAGGTTGATCGAGATAAAATTCAACTAATCTCATCGCTACCACCACCTACCAATATCAAAGGGGTACCTTCCTTCCTGGGTCATGCAGGGTTCTATCGAAGGTTTATAAAGGACTTTAGTGCCATAACCAAGCCTTTGTGTAACTTGTTACTTAAGGATGCCCCATTTAACTTTGATAAAGGGTGTGTAGAGGCGTTTAACACATTAAAAACTAAGCTCACGGAGGCAACGATCTTGCAATCGCCTGATTGGTCTCATCCCTTCGAGATCATGTGTGACGCAAGTGATCATGCAGTAGGTGTCGTCCTTGGCCAACAAGTGGACAAAAAGCCTGTGGTCATATACTATGCAATTAAAACGTTCTCCAAAGCTCAAATAAATTATACCACAACTGAAAAAGAGTTGCTTGCAGTAGTCTATGCTCTAGATAAGTTAAGATCTTATGTCTGGGGAGCTAAGGTGATTGTGTATTCCAATCACAGTGTCTTACGACACCTCTTGGCTAAAAAAGACGCTAACCTAAGGTGATTGTGTATTCCGATCACAGGCTAATTCGCTGGATACTGCTATTACAAGAGTTTGATCTAGAAATCCGAGATAAAAAGGGCTCAGAAAATGTAGTAGTAGATCATCTATCGAGATTGCCAGCAATCACCACCGATATGCTGGATTCCATTCGGGATAACATCCCAGAAGAACAACTACTGTTCATCGCAAAAGTGTCATGGTTTGCTAATTTAGTAAACTACTTTGTCACAGGAAAAATCTCAGGCCACTGGAACTCACATCAAAGAGAGTACTTCTTCTCCCAAACTAAACAATACATTTGGGAGGAGCCGGATTTATTCAAAATTGGAGTAGATCAAATTATCTGGCGATGTGTGCCAGACAACGAGCACTATGATATTCTAAATCACTGCCATTCGTATGCATGCGGAGGTCACTTCAGTGCCAAAAAGACAGGCCATCAAATTTTACAATGTGGGTTCTTTTGGTCAACCATCTTTAAGGACTCATACGAGTTTGTTAAATCATGCCTGCGATGTCAACAGATAGGAGGAATCTCGAAGCGAGACCAAATGCCTATGACACCGATTCTTATTGTAGAGATATTTGATGTCTGGGGCGTAGACTTTATGGGACCTTTCCCTAAGTCGTAAGGGTTCGAATATATCCTAGTGGCAGTTGATTACGTTTCTAAGTGGGTAGAAGCCAAGGCCACAAGGACTAATACCACAAAGTAGTCTGTCAGTTCGTTAAACGAAACATACTTTCACGTCATGGAATTCCTTGAGCCAAATTAGCGATGGGGGTTTTAATTTCAAGAATATGTATTTCAGCAAACTACTTAAGCACTATGGAGTAACTCATAAGTTCACAACGCCATACCATCCACAAACTAGTGGACAGGTAGAAGTGTCCAATAGAGAAATCATGCGCATGTTAGAGTAAACAGTGTGACCGGATCATAAAGATTGGTCAACACGACTAGACAATGCACTCTGGGCATATCGCACTGCTTTCAAAACTCCTATTGGCATGTCTCCCTATAAGTTAGTGTATGGGAAATTATGTCATCTTCCGGTTGAACTAGAACACCATGCATTATGGGCAATTAAAAATACAAGTCTCAAATTCACAAATGCCGGTATCAACCGAAAACACCAATTAAATGAATTAGAAGAAATAGGTAGGGAAGCATATGAAAGTGCTAAAATATACAAATAGAAAACAAAAGCTTTCCACGATCAATTAATTAAACGAAATGTGTTTAATAAATGTGATAAGGTCTGGTTATTCAAAGCACGCCTGCGGCTCTTCCCAGGCAAACTAAAAAGTAAGGGTTAGGCCCAAATACAGTAACTAACGTCTACCCCCACAGTGCAGTTGAAATAATAGATCAAAAAGGTGGTGAACCATTTAAAGTAAATGGGCATCGACTAAAATTATTTGTTAAATGGGCTGATAAAGAAATCATATCATCTGAGACAATGGTCTTAGAAGATGTCACTTAAATAGAAGATTACTAAATGTCTGGCTGAAGACATTAAACTTAGCGCTCTCTGGAAGGCAATCCAGCAAACTTTGTGGGTGTGTTCCATAAAAACCCTCACGAGACTATAACTCGTCCACTCGGGCTACCGAGGGGTTTAAAGGCTTGTTGCACATGCTAAGTGCAATCATTCTCACCACGAAAATGTGTCATAAATTCATTTATTTACTTATATTTAGTTCTTATTTTTAGTAATTCCTAAATCGTCTTTCAAACACTTAGCCTGCGTTTATGCTTGATTTAATTATAAATGTCACATGCGGTAACCAACTAAGTTGGGGAAAGAACTTGCACATTTGGTACCATGCTTAAATATCATGATGCTACATTTTGATGCTTAGATGTTACATGTGCTGTTCATTTATCTGTAAATGTTTCCCGTTTCATAATTATTTTTGTGCCGAGGACGCCCCAATTCTTTAAGTTGGGCGAGGGGGACGCATTATGCTTTATATGTTATATATCGTGAAACCGAGAAATATTTTATGAAAAATGAGAACTTTAAGGTTAAAATAACTCACTTATAAAGATTAAAGGTGCCGTTGTTAGTGTTGATCGTAGTTAAACTTTAGTTTTCAACTCAAGTTGGGGATGTTTGAAGAAAAGTAAATAAACTAGATCCAAGAGACTTAATGCTTCAAGTTTAAGCATCTTTATCTTGCTAACCCTCTAAGATACATGCTTGTTTAGAGAAATTAGCACGAGAAGACGACGGTCCCTTTAGTGAGTTCTACAACAGCATCTTTGGATAGCATCCGCCTCCATAGCGGTGACCAGGTACCTTCGTTCCATTACGTAAGTGTTTTAATTATCGCATTGTGTGCTACTTTTGATTGTATAAAGTGTGTTCCTTTAAGTTTGATTAAGCGAGAAAAGCCGACTAATGAATAACTTGATCGATTTCCCAACAGTTATCTTTGTTTGTGAGCATGCGACTTAAATATGATGATGTTAGTTAGGGCGGTTTCAAGTAGAGAGATATAATTAAATGAATTTAAATATAGCACAAAGAGTCATAAACATTTGAATTCAATGAGGTGATTTAAATTAGAAGTAGGATATCATGTGTAGTAACGAGTGATAAATAACAAAAATTCTAATAGCCGCTATTAATTCATGCAATAAGGGGGAGGAAGCGAACACGAATAAGCCTCAATTCAGGTGTGGCCTGATTGATTCAGGAAATTAAGTCTGAAGGGTATCATCATGCCTAGTCCCTTAAGACCAACTGGTCTGGGAGTGGCTGACCCAAATCCTGTTACACGAATCAGCTAGAAAGTCATTTATAAAGCTTGAATGAAAAATATAGATAATACATGAAAAAGACTAAAAAGAAAAGAAAATAAAGATTAAAAGCTAAAATCGTGCATCGAGGAAAAAGATGGTCGAGAGACCCATTCCATAACCTTGAGCTAAAAGGATGATAGTGGTGAGGGATCTTTGAACAACTATCCTAGAGACGTCACAATATATCTGAAAATAATTCAGTTCGTGTCGTTGAATATTAATGCGTTTATGAAGGCTAGTGTTTGTCTGAATGAGTTATTATGTCTTTCACACTTGATAAACCCGATGCATTTAAAAAGTCTAATTTTCGTTGCTTGCTCGGGACGATCAAGGGTTAAGTTGGGGAAGTTAGATCGGGTTATAATTAACCATGTTTATAAAGCGTAAAAGAGTTAATTTAAAATAAAAATGTGCCTTAGAATGTCCTACTATTGATAAATTTCATTACGCATGTAGGTGACCATCTCAAGTATAAGTCTGGCAAATTTGAGCACAACTGGAGAAAATTTGTAGAAAGCCAAGTGCAGAGGGGGGGGGGGGGCGCAGCCTTGCTCCCCAACCGAGTCTTCAACAGAATGATTTTTTTCATCCAAAAGATGCGAGCACAGACCCAAGCGCAGGGGGGGGCGCAGGCCTGCGCCCACGGCTGCGCCCAACCCATAAAAGTAAGTTTCCGTGTTTTTTTAGGGTTTTGAGGTTGCCTACATATATGGGACATATCAGATGGTAAAGGGGTCGCGTTTTTAGAGAGAAAAAGCTTAGAAAAGGTCCCGTTTGAGCGAATACGAGTACGAAGAACACACGAGTCAAGCTACGGCATAGTTACGAAGATGAACTCACAACTTTGGAGCATTGCATCAACCATGTCCAGCTAAGCTCGCGATAATCATTCTCGGAGGAAGCATCACGCTAAGGGTTTTAATTTTATGAACGATTTACTATGTTTGCATGTTTTATGGTTTATGTTTTGATTGTAAACAATTTATTGTTATTTATTAGGTTGTGTTTTGCAAGATAGTTCGTTTGTTATTTTATTATTCGTGCCGAGTTATTTGTTTAACTAAGACGAGTAATCAAAGTAACACACGCTATGCCCAAGATCACGTAACAATTTTAATAACAATTATAAAAAGGTTATGTCTATGTAATCTTTATATCGTTTATGAATTAAACACAAAGTTAGATGTGGAATCCGGGAATGGTTATATTTGTTAACATATTTAATCAAACAACCATTTAAGTCTCTTTTCTAAAATCGCGCAAGTAATTAATTTTATAAAAGCAAACAATAATCTCTTTTAATCAATCACCTTTTTCAAGTAATTAGACCTACAACGCTAGTCGCTCGAATACGTGAAATTAACCTCTCGCTCTCTGTGGATACGATCCCTACTTACCCTAGCTTCTAAGGTAATTAGCGGTTATTTTTGGCGAGGTAACGACACTCGTATCAGGGACACCATTCCCCAGCTAATAGGCCGCACACAGCAGCGGTTAGCACACAATAGGCACAGGAGCGACCTGGCAGTAAACACTGATGTATATATACAGTCTCATACTTCATGACTGGTTAGGGACAGTCAGCCTGCGGGATCACACATCGCGGACACTTGCAACTTATACGCATATAGCACATATAGGGTAGATAGAATCATACCTGCGCGCCATATCTCTGTCTCACATACATATCACAAACATATAACGACTCGTAAAATATACGCGTGTTTTGAAAGAACTCGAGTACTCACCAATATACCAACCACCTGCAACTCAAAACTCTATCGCGGCTCGGTACGCTGTTGGCTCGAAGCTGTAAACATGATGGATCCCAACACATTAACACAAACCAAACTGATAGACAACACAAACCTGAACACAAATATCATAACCGAACCCGACCCAAGACACAACCCAAACGGACCCTCGAAGCCCAAAACCAACCTGACCCAACCTCAGCTGGATCGCAGTCCGCGCTCGAACATCGCGGTCGCGCCCTGGCTATCGCGGCCGCGCTCACGCACTTGCAACTCTCCCTGTTTGCTGGACATGGCGGAACCATGGGGACTCACCTCCCAAACTCGATTTTCAGCAGCAAAATACGCATGAAATCATATATAATCGATCCATATAACTTTAGAAACCAAATCCCCAATATCACACATACATATCTCAAACTTTAGCTACCAATTCAAAGATTCTTACCATGGAGGCTCAAGAACACACCTAGATGTGAAGGAGATAAATTTCTGCAACTAAATCTGATTTTGGAACTTGCTTTGCTGCTCTCAGTCATGTACACACACTGCACACACTCTTTCTGATTTTGGAAAGGAAAAGAGGTTCAAAAGGAACCCTATTTATATACTTTCCATAAATGGCAAGTTCCAGACCTGATAAATCCGAACACGATACCACATTTTCACTATTAATATCAGTTAGACCCATTTAACGCCACGTATTGCTTGGTCCCGACATGTATAATCCACTAAACGGGATTTCATTGGACCAACGCAATAATATTAAACTAAACAGCCAATAAATTAAATACATGTACCAGGCTCAAATCAGGGATGTTACATATATATATATATATATATATATATATATATATATATATATATATATATATATATATATATATATATATATATAATGCGCAAATTTTTTAAAAAAAAATATTTGATAAATGATTCGATCGATCTATATAAATATAAACATTAAATATTTATATCGAATCTCAAATGATGAATTACAATAGTAAACACATGGTTTAAATATTTAATTTTGAACGTATATGCAGTGTTGAATATATGATATATATAGTATTACTTTGACGTTCGATATTGAATATCAAATGTCGAATCATGAATTATAATAGTGTTCACATTGTTTAAATGTTTAGTGTTATATATATATATATATATATATATATATATATATATATATATATATATATATATATATATATATATATATATTCAAGATCTATGGAAAACCATCTTTGACTGGAGTACTGGAAAACCATGTTAAATGTACATGTTCATTACGGTAAAATGTTAAATTTAATGCACAACTACAATATACATATGTTCAAATGTGCATTATTATTGATTAGTTCACATCATTTACATGTTCATTAGGATAAAATGTTTCATTTCATGCAAAATAACAATATGCACATGTTTAAATGTGCAATATGCATTAACATGTACATATTACGCATTTTTGCATGAAATTAAACATTTTGTCTTAATGAACATGTAAATGATATGAATTAGCTAATCATAATGCAATTTTGAACATATGTATATTATAATTTTACATGAAATTTAACATTTTATCATAATGAACATGTACATTTGATATAGTAATCACATATAATATTCAATGTTGAATACAAGATATATATATATATATATATATATATATATATATATATATATATATATATATATATATATATATATTGTTGATTCGACATTGAATAATCTCGATATGATATATTGAATGATCATCTGGTTAACTTTTTTTTATACGAAAAATAAACACGTAAAAATTTTTTGAAAAAAAATTATCATGATCATTCTCGTTTTAAAGATTATAAAATTCTCGTTTTTATGATATAATTTTTTTGATCTAAAAGTTATTAATATTAATGTTATTTTAATATAAAGGAATATGATATTTTTTTGCTAAGACCAATAATTTTGCTATTATCAATCTCTATATTTTTACCAAATAAAAACTTACTAATGCCTATATATTTTTTTTACTAATTCCACAATTGATTTATAGAATCAACACCATTAGATTAATCTAATATGTGGATGAGAATGATAATACAATTCTACAACAAATTTAGGTTTTGCAATAATTTTATCTCTAAATGTGTCTCTACACACACACACACACACACATATATATATACCGCTATACGATATGAATTGGTAATTCTCTTTATAATTTTTATTATTTTTCAATAATTTGATAAATCGATTGTTGTTGTAATTTGATTTACAGCGAGACTCTGTTACGGGTCAATTTCCATACTTATTCGATCATTTTGGAAATATGCATCGATGAAGTCCCGAATATGTAAATTCAGTTGCTCAAGAGAAACACGTAAGTAATTATTTTAGTTACTTAACAGTTTTACACACATATGTGTCTGTGAGTTGATGTGTTTGTTTGTATTTATAGGTTTTTTTGGTTATTACATCAGTTATAGTTAACAAATTCATGCATATTTGTGTCTATGTCTTGATATGATAGTTTGCATTTGTCGATTTTTTTTTATTTGTTAACTTAAATATTATGTTAGTTTAATTAATAAATTGTTGGTGTGTTAAGATATCTATGTTCTGATTTGTTGGGAAGTTGAAGGACTATTATATATTAAATTTGTACACTTGAATTGTTCATTTTATAGCAGTTATAATGTTGAAACTTTAAATATTTCAACTAATATATTATGCTTAGTCAAAATGTTTTATATAATAAGTTGGATTGTGAGATTGCATTCTAGTATGTTCGTATGTGTCCATGTCTATAAATAACTAGTTTTATTCTAATTATTATAATTGCACAACCACAATTAAGCAACTTAGGAAGAGCCAAGTCGGGCAGTCCAATTCCCACGGGCGGATGCAATTCTTTGTGATGGGTGTCACTCGACACCTATAAAATTTTAAAATACTGAGTTATCTATGCATCTAAAAGTCGAGTGACACCTAGTATTTTTTTTGAGTGACAACTACGAAAAATTTATAAAAAAAAATTTATACAAATCTAATTTATATTTGTTGATTTCATTACCCAAACTTATTAAAATATTACTAAGTTTGATCACCAAAAACTTAAAAAGAAAAACAGAAGCCCAATAAAAATAAAAATAAAAAGAGACAAAATTCAAAAACTAACCCAAAAGATTTAAAAAAAAAATCAAAAAAACTAGCCCAAACCTTGTTGAAGACACCGGTCCAATTGGTCGAAAAATTCATAATCGATTTCATCGCTTCATCGATTATGGAGGTACTTAAATATGTTGAAAATTCCTAACCGTGTGATTCTTTTTGGGACTTTGATGCACAAAGTTATTAACGTTGGCGGAGATGTATCCGAATGGTTTTAATTATAATGAGAATGTTAATCTACTACATCAACTTGAATACTATATTGATAATGTGAAAGACGATCCAATATTTTCAAACTCGAATGGAGTCTGCGAGCTTGCTAGACAAATGGTGGAAATTATGAAGTATCTTTCGTATCCTTTGGTTTATCAATTACGTGTTGAAGCTAATATTGGTTTTGTCAGTTGCAACTGTGACAGTTGAGAATTGGTATTAACTATCTACTTTTGTAATTATAAAAATCTTGTTATTTGTTAATTTTGTGTTGGCAACCCGTTTCAGTGACCCGGTCCATCTTAGAAAATATTTTGAAAACCTAACTATTAAACTTACTTTTAAAAAGTGACACCGATTACCAAAAATCCTGGATCCGCCCCTGTAATGCAAGAAGTATTGGTAGAACGTTGGGGCCACAATCGTGGACGGAATCAACAATTACCCAATTTGTTTTTTCTTCAAGCTCTCAACCGAAAAAAAGGTATTCTCAAGATGTCAAATGCAAAAAATACTTGATGCAAATAATGCGGTTATTCGTGCAGATTTTAATGTAAAATTTATAAAGTCCTATAATTTGCAAACTTGTCGGGTGTCTGGCTTTCAACCATTTGTTCCTTCTACGAACTACGATGATGACGTGTATAACAAGATTTGTAAAGTATATATTCACAAATGCATGCACGTAACTTTGTTTTAAATTACACACATACATATACATACATATCTAACTGTTGATGTAAAACCATTTCAAATTTAGTTTATAACAAAAGTTATGCATGTAACAAATTACCGTTTATAAATAATTATTATAAAAAATGCACCTTAGTGACGAAACTGACGTCAAAAGTTAATACAGAATAATTAAAAAATCTGAGAAATAGCTTTAGCGATGACTAATTAGTCGTCGCAAAAAGTGATCAAAAATATTTTAAAAAAAATACCTTTAGCAACTACATTAAAATCTTTGGCGAAACTTTGCAGTCGTAAAAGTTCACCTGACTTTTAGCGATGACATCTTCGTCGAAGAAGGTGTTCTGCAATGAGCTTTTGGCAATGACATGTCATCATGGAAAGACTTTCCGACGAGATTAGACCTTTTGGTGACCACTTTTGTTGTCGCAAAATATCATTTTTCTAGTAGTTATTGTCATTGATTTAGTTATAAACTTTTAAACTTTTTATGTTATAATCATATTTAGTTTAGTTACATAATATAATTAAATATGTTATCATACATTCCGCTAAAAAGTTTGATGTTCATTAATAGATATTGAATCATATATACTCTATATTTGGTTTAAATCCTTTATTCTTTTTAGATAGGAAAAGCACCTCACATTTTATTTAGGGTTAAAGTCATATAAATGTATGTTACTTTACTGAAATTACTCAAATGACTAATCTAGTTATTTTTTTAATTAATTGGTAATTGTACTTCAAATTTCTTGTTGAGATGGTACTTTGGATTATCGATCCTACCAGTAATGATCTTATGTTTGTGTTTTTAAAAGTATGAAAAGGATCTATATGCTTATGTTGATTTTCTAAATTATTTATATAGATCAAAATCCACATAAATCCACGCTGTACTCCAAAACAACTTGTTGATATAGTACGTGTAACCAGTAACTATGTTGATATGGTAAATCTACGTAAGCATCATGTCATTAAAAACTTGTCACGTTGTCATTTGAATCAACAAAAACTATCATATCAACATAGTTGATGGTTATATCGACAATTTGTTTTGAAGTACAACTATCATCCGGTCAAAAAAAAAAGTTAATTAGTCATTTAGAAAAATTGAGAAAAGTATGTTGCATTTGTACGACTTTAACCCTTTTATTTATTATAATTAAACGAAATATTGAAAACTCGCGCGTTGCTTGGGGGGGGGGGGTGTCGAACACATTGATTAAAAAATATAAAAAAATAAATGAATAAATACTTTTCATACATTTCAAATAACGAAACACAATTGCATCAAAATCGAAAAGTGAAATTGGAAAGCTGATATATATCCAAGAAGCAAGTCAAATAATTACTAAAATTACAAACCATGTCTTAGTAAATCGGATCGGAACCGGAATTGAATAATTAAATAGTCATAACGATAATTTGAAATTTTTGACATTGATTGGGTTTAATCGCCAAATTAAGTTGTTGGTTTATTGATCAAATCAAATAAAGTTATAATTATAATGTCTCCAATACATCGATTAGGGTCTGCCAACGTTATAATAGTAATGTTCAATGTTAAAAATTATCATATTTGATAAAAAAATCTAAATATTAATTGGTTACATTTTTTTTAATTATAAAGCAATTTTATTATAATCATGTATTGTGCATTTGAATAATAAAGACTTTTTTATACAACTGAAGACAACATAATAGTCTCAAAAGACAACTCCAAACATATGTATAAATAAAATCATAAATTTAAGTGTGTAAGAAAATATTGTAAAAATAAATATTAAAAGACGACTAAACAAAACTTCATTAAAATAAAAGGGGGTAAATAAAAGATAACACTAAGATAAAGGTGTGTGCACGGTTCGGTTCGATTCTGTTAGTAGTTACATGTGAACCGTGTTTTCGATTTCGGTTACCCGGTTGTCGGTTAGCCGTTAAAAGCAGGTTACCCGCGGTTCGGTCCATGGTTACCCGTTATATACTTAAAAGCAAATAAATTATAAAATTATATCGTTTTTAACACAAATTCTTTGTAAGTTCAAAGTCATAGTAAACTATTTAATTATAAAGCATAAAAGTTACACTAAATTTATTTAATATAACAATTAAAATTAATAATCATTAGAAAGTCTAGTATTTTATGTATCAGAATGTCTAAATGAAATTATAAATATAAGTTACCAACTTGTATATATATAATCGGTTAGGTTCGGTTCGGTTATCCATGGTTTTCTAAAAATGAAAACTTAAACCGTCCCGTGATGTTTCGGTTTCGCTTTTTTTCGGTTTTGGATCAAGCGGTTTAAGCGGTTCGGCTCGGTTTCTCGGTTTTCCGGTTTTGTTTGAACACCCCTACATAAGATGCCATGTTGCAAATTCCCATTGGTTAAACTCATTTGGAAAATGTATGTATACGAGGAAATTTGTCCGCGCATCGCGGCGGGGTTTAATGTCATACGAAAAATACTAAAATATTGTTGGTACATCCCGTGTGACGATAGCAGTCTAAGTGGTCTTACATTGTGATTTAGCATGTGTTTGCTATAAATATATTATATATGATTGATGCTTATTAGTGTTTGTATGTTGAACTTGATGTAACGTATTACAAGAAGTTCAAACATAAAGTTCAAAGATAAAATCAATCATAAGGTAATATCATAAGTTTTATCACTTAAGAGTTTAAGTATTTTGGCTAGATTCGAATTACTTAAGGGAATACATTCGAATCTGAGATAGATTCGAATGAGACCTTAGATTCGAATGGGCTAGATTCGAGACTGTCAATATGGACAGACTCGAATGGGCCCTTGGGCCAGATTCGAGCTTGGCCCACAACAGACTCGAATCAGGGTCTATAATTAGGGATAGACTCGAATAATTAGAAGACTTTTTTGCAGAATTCGTGAGGAATTAAGCAAGAGGCGATCTCGAGTTTATCAGCTAGGTGAGTGCCGTTTCGGAGAGAATTAGTTCGTAGGATCGTTCGTGTGTCGTTCGTTCAGCGTCTAATAGTCTCCGTGTTCCGTTGGTTGAGAGTTGTCCGTCTAACCGTCAACGAGGATTCCGCACTCGTTCACGGATCCGCGTCTAGATAGATCTTGCAGTCGTAGACCTTACAAGTGGTATCAGAGCCTACGGAGTGTTCTTGGTGTTCTTCGTGTTCATCAGATACATTCTAGGTTTCTTGACGCTAGTTGGACGGTTTTGCTCTCAAAAACGTGTTTTGAGCTTAGCAAATTCATATTCGGGAAACACTTTGTCGTTTTTCACGTTTTTGGTCGAAATCATTATTTTTCGTTTGAAAAATAGTGATTTAATCTGTAAAACGTCAAAAAATCAACGTGTTAGCCGTCTTTCGAGTTTGCGGCGCTCGAATCTATAGGGGTAATTAGGGTTTCACTTTAGTCTCGAGTCTAACCTAAATACGCTCCTTTCGAGTCAATTTCAGAGAGTTTCGAGTCTACTTTGTTTCGAATCTGTTACTTCATTCGAATTGGATCTCGAGTCTATAGTGTTTCGAGTTTATTTCGAGTCTGGTACTGTTTCGATTCTGTGCTTCGATTCTGCTGACATTCGAATCTGCTAAGCCTTCGATTCTAAGGACCATCGATTCTAAGGAGTTGTTCGAATCTGACATAATTTCGAATCTAATTGACTTTTAAGACTTAATCGAATTTAATCTCAAAAGATTTAATATTAATTAGTTTCGAATCTATCTAGATTCGAATAAGTTAGTCTAAATCAGTTTCGAATTAAATTAATTAAGTTCAAATTCAATTTGTTTCAGAAAAGATGTCAAATCTTCATAAATTCCTTGAGATGGATCACGAAGTTGGGAAGGCAAATGCACCGCCTAAGCTGATGAAAGTTGAGGACTATTACTGGTGGAAGGACAGATTTACAGATTTTGTACGATTCAATGATATGCGCATGTGGGTGTGCATAGATGAAGGGTACATTCCGCCAGTATCTGAAGTTGAAGGCCGTCAAAAGGTCTTGTCATATCAGATGATGAAAGAGGATGACAAGAAACTATTTGAAGCTGAAAACAAAGCTTTCTCCATAATCCGTATGGCTTTACCTCAAGATATTTTACACACATTTCGGACTCAAAGGACGTCGAAGGAACTTTGGGAGTCTCTCCAGAAAAGGTGTGAAGGTAATCCTCGGGTGCGTCGAAAGCGTACAGAGCTGTTGACCCAACAGTTTGCGATTTTCAAGGCAATTAAGGATGAACAGTTGGATGATATTATCACAAGGTTCTATCATCTGATAACGGAACTTGAAAGTCATGGAATTGAGTATTCGGACACTGACAAGAACAACAAGCTTCTTGATGCCCTACCAGCCAAATGGGCTATGTACGTGGCAATGATTAAGCTGAATGAGGACAAATATTATGCTCAATCACTTGATGACATTGTGGGAACGTTGAGGGCATATCACTTCGAGATGATTAAGGCTGAGACTGATTACGAGCAAGTCCAGAATCCGGCTATGTATTTTGGAAAGACATCTAAATCATCAGTGACAGCTGAACCGAAGAGTGCTACAGCGTTTTTCACCGGAGAAACGTCATCGCCACCAGAGTCCGAAGACTCACTGAATCGCGCGTTCTTAGGGTTAGGAAGATCGGAAGAACCGCAACCTCAAGTCCATCAGGCACCGACAAGTCAGAGCTATTCGAAGATGCCGATGAGCGCAAAGTCCGCAGAAGAACATTTGAATCTGCTTGCTTCCTTTGTGGCAGCTTATGGAAATTGTGTTCAAGGGAAAATCAATGACCCAGCTCTATGGGATGAAGATTACGATCAGGTCGACCCTGATGACTTAGAGGAAATGGATCTTAAGTGGCAACTGGCCATGGTGACCCAGAGGGTAAAAAGATTCATCAAGCGAACTGGGAGGAATCTGCAAATGAACAACAAAGGGATAGGATTTGATAAGTCTAAGGTGAAATGCTACAACTGTCAGGGATTGGGACACTTCGCCAGGGAGTGTCAAAGACCGAAGGTAGAGACATACCAAGGACAGAGTCAGCATCAAGGACAGTACCAAAATCAGTCCCAACAAAGATACCTTCCGAGTTCCTCTTCTGGTCAAGCCAATCTAGCGGGTCTACTATCCAATGTCACTTCTGACAGACAGCTAGATGGTACCTATGACTGGAGTTCACATCCTGAGTCCAATGCTAGAGCTTTCATGGCTGAAGTTACGGAGAATGGTTGTGAAGAAGACGAGCAGACCACAAGGGAAAACAGTCCGATGTGGGTAGAGAAGGCGAATGATCAGACCGTGCTGGAGTTTGCTGCTCAGATGGCCAACGTGGAATCTGATAACTCTAAGGTTAGTCTTTCTTATTCTCTATTTTCAGAATTATGTGCTTTGTGTGCTACTTCTAATGATAGGTTAAATCTAGTCTTAGAATCACATAAAACCATATCTGCTCAAAATGATAACTTAAAAATAGAAAACGCTAGCCTAAATGATATAAAGCAAGATTTAAAAGAAAAGCTTAAGGCTGATGCTCAAGACGTGGTAGTTCTAAAAGACAAACTCAGCGAGCAGTGTGTTAGGATAGAACTAATGTATGAGCACGTAGAGGCCTTAACTAAAAGTCTTAAGGACAAGGATATAGAGCTAGCCGAGACCAAGGTTAAGGTAGCAGAGGCAAATAGCAAGCTGGAAAAGTTTAGGAATTCGAGCCTAAACCTAGGAAAAGTCTTAGATGCCCAAAGACAGTCTAAGAAGCCTGTAGGTCTAGGTTTTCACGAAATTCCTCCACCATTCAATGCGAACTATGTGCCTCAGCCTCAGGAGAAAACTGACAAGTCAGTAGACTTAGAGGACCTACCTGAACCGACACCTGAGCCTACAGTTGATAATACACCTAAGGTGGTTGACTCAACCGTCAAGGTCAAGAAAGTGAAATTTGTGTCTTCCTCCAGTGAAACACCGGCAGGAAAACAGAAAATTTCATGGGCTGACCAGGTCGAAGAGACAGACACTGTAGATGTACCAAAGGAAGTAGACACTAGTGAGACACCTAGATCTAAGGGAACAACCAAAAAGTCCATGGATAAGATGTCTTGCTTTAGATGTCACGCGAAAGGGCATGTTGCTTCTCACTGTCCACTTAGGAAAGCAGATGTTACCCCTAAGACAGTGAACCCAACACCTGTTAAGCCCTCACCCAGTGTGGCAAGCAGCAGTAGTTCTCAACCTACCGAGAAAACTGTGCAGGTCGCACCCAAACAAGTTGTGAAAACACACCGGTTAAGGTTGGACCAAAGGAAGTGATTAGGACAAATTCACCGAATCGTGTCAATAATCAATCTAGGTCAGCACCTCAGCAAATCTATAGGAGCACAACACCTAGCAGGTCACATACTCCAGTTAGGTCACATACTCCAGTTAGACAATATGCACCGGTAAGAGCTCAAGGATCACAGTCAGAAATGGCATATAATAGAAATTATTCTAGAGCTCCACAACAAATGCCTACACCAAGGCAAAGAGTGAACTTAAATCACTCGGCACCACAACAGAATTCAGTTCAAAGGCCCAAGTCACCTGAACGGCGAGATGGGTACTTGAAAGAGTTCACGTATGTGGACGAGAATGGTATTACCAAGTCAGTCATGGCTTGGGTTCCCCGTGATAACTAACCTATTTTCTTTCATGTGCAGGAGATAACTACCGGTCCAAACAACAAGTGGTTCGTCGACAGTGGTTGCTCCAGGCACATGACGGGGGAAAGAAGTCTTCTCACAGACTTCAAGGGGGGTAATAGGGGATTCGTATCATTCGCGGGTAACAAGGGTGGAAATATCACTGGAACTGGAGAAGTCACTAATGGGACGATTACTTTGGATCAAGTTTATCACGTTGATAAACTGGTTCATAATCTCATTAGTGTCTCTCAAATCTGTGATAAGAAGAACTCGGTGTTATTTACTGACACTGAGGCGTTAGTGCTAAAGCCTGGATTCAAAATTCCTGAAGAATGGGTGTTGATGCGGGCGCCAAGGAAGAACGACTTGTACGTGCTGGATATGAACAAGCCAGAGACTTCGATGGGGCCAATTTGCTTACTATCCAAAGCTTCGGAGACGGAATCCGTACTGTGGCACAGACGCATGGCTCACCTGCACCTGAGGAAGATGAATTACATTACGAAGCATGGACTGGTGCAGGGTGTGCCCATGAAAAGTTTTCAGTTTGAGGATAAGTGTCTACCTTGCATGAAGGGCAAACAACACAAGAAGACACACAAGTCCAAGAAGCAGAATTCCATAGCCTCAACATTCGATCTGTTGCACATGGACCTTTTCGGCCCAATCAACAAAAGGAGTATTGGAGGTAGTTGGTACTGCTTAGTTATCACCGACGATTACTCACGTTTTTCTTGGGTTTTCTTTTTAGGTACGAAGGACGAGACGGCTGCAAGGCTCATCGGGTTCTTGGACCAAGTGGAGAACTCATACGGAACTAGGGTTAAATATATTCGTAGTGATAATGGAACTGAATTCAAAAACACTGTAATTGGTGTATATTGCCTATCAAAGGGCATAGTGCATCAATTCAGTGCACCATATGAACCTCAACAGAATGGGGTGGCCGAACGTAAAAATAGAACTTTGATTGAGGCTGCAAGGACTATGCTTTCGGATTCAAAGCTTCCTACCATGTTTTGGGGGGAGGCAGTGAATACCGCGTGCCACATTTTAAACCGAGTCCTTACAGTCAAATCATTGAACAAAACATGCTATGAAATTTTGAATAAACGGCCACCTAACTTAACTGGATTCGAACCGTTTGGAGTACCATGCACACTTTTAAGAACAAAACATCAACCGAAGTTTGGTGAAAAGGCTGACGAAGGATACTTCCTAGGTTATGTGCCAAACTCACCAAACAAACGGGTGTTTAACAAAACAACTGGTACTGTGGAGATTGTGTATAACATTGAAGTCACAAGTTATACACATGAACCCCAAACTGGTCCGGAATGGATATTTGACTATGATAAGTTATTTGAGTTATTTAACATTCCTCTGGATGATAATGCAGGTACAATCGAGAAGGACATGGCGACGTTGCATCTGAACGACGATGGCCAATTCTTTCCAAGGACCACGTTCGAATCTACATCCGAGCCTACTGCGACTGTAGATGGATCTCCAGAAGTTGCTGATCAAGAGACACCTAACACTGAGAATCAGACTCAAGCTTCAAGTTCTAACTCTGAGGAAAACGTCCGTGAGGAGGAAAATGTAGAAGCTGAGCCTGTTCCCCCTTTAGGTGAAATAGGATCCAACTTAGGAGATAATCTAAGGGTTTATGAAATAGAGACCTCTAGGATTAACAAGAACCATCCAATAGAAAGCATCATAGGAAATCCTAACGAGGGTGTGAAGACTCGGAGTAGTGTAAATAACAACACCGTGTTGTTGTCGATGATAAATGACTCCGAGGCATATCACACATGTCTTTATTCATGTTTCATATCGCAAGTAGAGCCTAAGAATGTGCAAATAGCACTTAAGGATAACTCCTGGGTTGAAGCGATGCAGGAAGAACTTTCACAGTTTAGGAAACTAGAAGTGTGGGAGTTAGTTCCGTTACCTCGAGGGGAGATTGCAATAGGAACCAAATGGGTTTTTAAGTGCAAGAGAGATGATCGGGGTATAGTCACGCGCAACAAGGCGAGATTAGTTGTAAAGGGTTTCAACCAAGAGGAGGGAATCGATTACAACGAAGTTTTTTCACCAGTAGCAAGGCTGGAAGCCATTAGGTTGTTTCTAGCGTTTGCCTCCTTCAAAGGCTTTAAGGTATATCAACTGGACGTTAAGAGTGCTTTCCTGTATGGGAAAGTGAAGGAGTTGGTGTATGTAGAACAACCGCCCGGATTTACAGATCCTAAATATCCTGATAGAGTATATCGCTTAGATAAGGCTCTTTATGGATTACATCAGGCACCTAGGGCGTGGTATGAGACTTTATCCAACCATCTTTTAGAAAACGGTTTTGAAAGGGGTAGGATAGATAGTTCTCTATTTGTGAAGAGGAAGGAAGAACACTTTATCTTGGTACAAGTGTACGTCGATGATATCATTTTTGGATCATCAGACGAACAGATGTGCAAAGATTTTGAGAAGGTGATGAAGTCTAAGTTCGAGATGAGTGCTATGGGGGAGTTAAATTTTTTTTTAGGGTTACAAGTTGACCAAAAGAAGGAAGGGATGTTTATCCATCAAACTAAGTATGTCTATGACATATTAGAACGGTTTGGGATGGAGGGAACTAAGTTGACTGCCCACTTCAGCATGCCGATTCAAGTGAATCACAATCTCGGGCCGGGTACTGAAAGTGATTCCGATGTGGATCCGACTTTATATCGGGCCATGATTGGGTCACTTATGTATTTAACTGCTTCATGACCTGATATTATGTTTGCTGTTTGTATTTGTGCTAGGTTTCAAGCGAATCCGAAGGAGATGCATATGAAAGCTGTGAAGCGGATTCTACGATACCTCAAGTCGAAACCGAAGCTGGGACTTTGGTATCACGCGGAGGGAGATCTAGAGTTGGAAGCATTCACGGATTCTGACTACGGAGGATGCAGCTTGACGCGCAAATCTACAACTGGAGGTTGTCAGTTCCTAGGAGGGAGATTGGTATCCTGGCAATGCAAGAAACAAACATCGGTAGCCATTTCAACGTGCGAGGCCGAGTATGTTGCTGCTGGTGGTTGCTGCTCACAGGTTCTGTGGATACAACAACAATTGCGGGATTACGGTTTGGCTTACACTCAAACTCCTATTAGGATAGACAATCAATCTACAATTGCTATAACTAATAATCCAGTTAAACACAGTAAAACAAAGCACATAGACATAAGGCATCATTTTATTCGTGATTGTGCTGAAAAGAACTTAATCAAACTGGTAAAGGTGGCAACAGAAGATAATAATGCAGATTTATTTACCAAAGCGTTTGATAAATCACGGTTTGAGTATTTAATTCAACTGAATGGAGTGCGCAACCCAGAGTAATTTGACCTTAGTAGCAGTAAGTTTACTTTATTTTATTGTAGAGTAGTAGTTTTTCTTTCTTTTCAGTAATCTGCTAATTTAGAAAAATTTCTATTTTTAGTAAGTTTCTATCTTTAGTAAGTTAGTAGGTTAGCTTATTTTACTGCTTTTCTTATGAAAAAATAAAAGAAAAAAGAGAGAAAATTACAAAAATACAAAAAAAAAAGAGAATATCAGAAAAAAGAGTTAGGTCTTAGATACATAGGTTCAAAGTGACGAAAATTAGCACCGTCGTTACAAACTCTAAGTATTTAGGCTTTCACACATAATGCAACTAAATCCTAAGTGTTATACTTTACTTAGTTTGATGTGTTGGTAGGCTAGGCATAATACATATAGGGAATCTCAAGGCTAATAAAATATTCTAGAAAAAGTCAAGCGTGTCACTAACTTAGATGTACGACCAATCGGTCTTAATTTTTATGTACAAGACATACAAACTTTGAGTCTAAATGAGGTATGCAAACTTTCTGGGGATGTATGGAAACATCAAATACATCTTAAACTGGAATGAATAGAAAAATCATATAAAACTGAGAGTCGAAAACATGCAACTCTGTTGTACGTAAGTACAGACCTGTTGTCTCTGTTTAGATTCGGGTTAGCAGATATGTCGCTCTGTTGTACGTCAGTACAGACCTGTCACCGCTGTCTGCTAACTTTAAAAATAAACCTTAAGTCAAACTAAGACACTTTGTTGTATGAAAATACAGACCTGTGTCCGATGTTTTGTCTTTTAAAGAAAGTTTGCAAATACCAACAAGTTAGAATCTTTGTCTGTGTGCCTTGATCATAAAAGTATGTCTATGTCTGCGTCACGTAAGATAATTTCCTGATAAATAAAAAGGCCAAGGGATATTCTGAAATGTAGAATGTTTAAAAGGGGTAAAATACCAACAATCGGCTAAATAGGTATGTCACGACAAACAAACAAAGGAATAAAAAAATTCCTAAGTGTGAAAGTTTAAGTACTGAAAGTTAGTATCGGACATCGCTATCTGATTGAACCTCTCTTAGACTATTCTCATCAAAAATATGTTGTTTAGTATTTAGCTTAGCTTGTAAATTCTTTAAGTTTAGCTTAAGTCTAGAATAAATTTTTTGGTTAAAATTTTATTTTATTTTATTTTTACCTTAGTTTATTTTATTTTATTTTAGTTTAGTTTAATTTATACTTAGGTAAAAGGTCAAAAGTTACTGAGGGTGCTTTCAAAGTTGAATAAAATAATCAATGCGTGAATTATCTTGAGCTTAGGGTAAAAGAATTGGCATAGTTTATCTGGTTACACAATACCGTAGAAAAAAGTTGGAAAAGTTGAAATTATTTCAAAATTTTCGAAATTTTTCTAAGTGTTGGTGGATTCGAATCTAAGACAGACTCGAATAAGGAGTAATTCGAATCTGTCAGTAGATTCGAATCTACACTTAGACTCGAAGGTTGGTAGTATAAATAGGTCAACAGTGAAGTCATTTAAGACCTTACTGTTTTCGAATCTATACACTCGAGTCTACCAAGGCGATTTCGAATCTGTTCTTCGAGTCTATCGTAATCCTTCTAAACGACATTTTGTCGAGTCTCTTACTTGGTGTTTCGATTCTACAGATACATCTAGGTATAATCAACCGGATTGTACAAGATTTGTGTAGTTTTATACACAATTTTAGGCTAAAACATCAAATTTTGAAGTTTTATAGGTCGAAATAGGGTTTTTGCTAAATTACCAAGATTGGACCTATAAAAGATCAAATTAAAAGCATAAATCAATGATTAGAACCTAGTTGAACTAATGTATGTGATTTACCAAGTTCAAAATGGTTAAAATCTTGGGTTTTTGTTAAAAACAAAACCGACGGGACTTCGAGTCTGTTCCAGGACCTTCGAATCTGTTCATGGGTTTCTCGAATCTGTCATTAGATTCGAGATGACCATGATATTCGAATCTGTCCATTAGACTCGAATAATGACACTTCGAATCTGTCCATTACATTCAAATATGGACACTTCGAATCTGTACTTTATTTATTTTGTTTACTTTAAATTTTATTAAACTTGTGGAAATTTAATTGTGTTAGATTTTGTATTTAAAAAGGTACAAAATAAAACAAATTTGAATTTAAACAAGTTTATTGATTTTTAATGAGTCTAACAGTTTTATTTATTGTGCAGATATGGCGGTTCGCGCTTTTGTTCCTAAGCATAATATGGTCCTTAATCCAGACATGAATCTCCCTGAGGCGCAGGGATTCCGTGAAGTACTGGATTTTCTAGCTGAATCAAGGATCGGACATGCACTATGGCCTAATGTGCAGCTAGTGTTACCCTACATCCGTCAATTTTATGACCATTTACAAGTAGACTGCTCGGTCACTCCGACAGTTCTACGCACTCGCATTGAAGGACAGCCGTTAGTATTTTCGGCTGATATGATTCGTCAAGTGCTGCAGTTGGGCACTCAGGAACAAGAAGCTGGTCCTATAGAATTTCCGATGAATATAAGGCAAGCGGCCTTTCAAAGAATGGGGTACAGCCTCGATGTGACAAAAGTGTCATACATGAAAAGTGGATTGATAGGACAATGGAGGTTTTTGGCGCATGTATTTATGGTGTGCTTTGCTGCGAAAAAGGCAGGGTTTGACTATATTGTCGCGAAGATTCAATCCGGGATTGTCGCAATGGTGTATAATCGCCCATATAGTTTTTCAGAGATGATCTTTTCGGAGTTTGTTCATCAGATATCTGCTCCCGAAAATCAGCAGTTTTTGCTCTATCCGAGATTCATTATGATGTTGATCAGACACTTTTTGCCGAACTTTCCAATAACAAATGACTTTCAGAGTGTTGCCATCCTGGACAAAAGGATTTTCGCTGATTGTTCCTCACACCGAGGAAGATTGGCTGTTCCTGTTGCTCGTCCATTGTTCGGAGCTATTGTGGATAGGGATTTTCAAGCCCCGGAAGATGCCAACTGGGCAGGGGTCGTTGAGTTTCCACAACAACAACAACAGCAACAACGTCAACAGCAACAACAACAGCAACAACAGCCTCGTGCTCGGCCACGTGATCCAAGACGCCGACAGAGACCAGCAGCGAGTCAAATTCCGGCAATCAGGCCTTCGACAAGCCAGCAACCAGAAGTTACAGAAGCCGGGCCCTCAAATATTCAAGAAGCTGGGCCCTCAAATGTTGCGAGAGAAGCTGAACAGCTAAGCCAGACGCTTAATGAAATTTGGGAGGCAGGGCCTCATGCCAATGAAGACGTTGCAGCAGCATTGGTTGGTGAGTTGCTTAGTCCACCAGCAGATGAAGATGATATTTTTAGAGATGTGGAGGAATACGAGCCAGAAGGGGCAGATGACGGATTAACATCTTCGGAATCCGACTCAGAATCCGCGGAAGTTCCGGCAGCTGCAGTTCCTGATATTCAAATTGGAACTTATGGTTCGAGATTGATTATAAATGATGGTGGTTCGAGGAGGCGCGTGAACAGGGAATTGGAGGAGTCTGATTTTGAAGAAGAGGAAGTTCCTCAACTAGTGACAAGGCAACGGGCCAAACGTCACAGGTTCATGCAAGGATCATCTTCAGCTCCTGTAGATCAACCAGAAATTCCGCAACATCAAGAACCTCAAACCACCAGTCCACCACCACCACCACCTCAAGATGAACCGTATATACCATCACCGTTCATTCCTACTCCTATACAGTCCATTCCATCTACCTCGACCACATACACTGACAATCAAAGGTTTCTGCAGCTTAAAGCTCGCGTTGACTTCCAGAATGTCCAAATCTTAAGCCTAACCAAGGCGATCGGAGAAATTCAGACTCATAATGCAAATCTTGATAAAGAAAATGCCGATTTGAAGAAGATTGTGGAGCAAGTCCAGGAAGAGAACGTAGAATTGAAAACTTTTGTTTGCGATCAGGCGGCTGAGATAAGGTCGATGCGCTCCCTAATTGAGCAGTTAATGAAAAATTTACAGGCTCAGGGGGAGACATCGTGCCGAGATCAGGAGGTGCAGAGAAGAGATGATAATGAAGGCGATGATCCCGGTGCGAATAAAGAGATTGAGTCTGTACATTTTCCTGCAGCTCAAGTTACACAAGTTCAGGGGGAGCCAAGTACAGAAGGAGAAGTAGGAGGATCTGGAAAAGAAGCAGGTTACTCGAGGGTTCTGGACAGTGACATGATTGATGCACTGAAGGACATAGAGGAAGACCTTATGGAGTTTGACGATGAAGAAGAAGAGTTAGAAGAAGGAGAATTTATTCCAGAGGAGGTTGTGGACTGGAAATCAGACGATGAAGTGTTGGATGATGAAGACGATCAAGTCAATGAGGTTATTATCAATTCACAACCTGTCACGGAGCTATATGAAGGACAAAATCATAATGTGATTGACATTGACTATATCAAGGTAGCCTCAGTCGAGGACAAAGAACTTGAAGAGGCCGAGAAGGAGCCATCTAGAACTGACTTGATAAATCTTTGGTTCAAGAAAGAGGAAAAGAAAGAACGTTTGAAGATGAAGAAGAAAATGAGAGTTCCAGGTGCTGGAAACTTCTCAGGAGGCATTATAAGCTGGTTCTTTGACAAAGAACTGCAGCTATTTATCTTGAAAAGAAGAGATGGACTACAATACTTGAGGCGAACACTAAAAGCATTTAACTCATTGCCCAAGATTGAAGTAAAGGAGCTTGCATGGAAAGAGTTAATTAATATAGGTGAAGACCAATACGCTGAAGTAGTGGCAAGAATTATAAGGAAAGAAGGAAGATCGGGAAAGTTCGAGCGACTCAAGCCAAGGACCGGAAAGAGGGTCGAGGATCAGTCGAGAATAGATCCTCATACAGGTAGGCCATGGGCCAGGATGGAATACAAACCTGTGAGGTGTCTAAAGAAAGTTCCAATAAAATCAATGCCACAGAACGTTTTGAGCAACATGAAATGGTGGTACCTAGAGATTGACACTGCTGAAGCCATCATGGAGGATCAAGACGAGCAGGTCATTTTGAAGGTATATGATCCACTGCATTTGATAAACCTATCAAAGGACGACCTGAAAAAGCTTCATGATCAGCCTATCTTCTTTACTGAACCATGGAGATCTGAAGCCAGGAAGTTCCAAAAGGTAGTTAAAGTTTGTAAAGATGCTGGATTATATGCTGGTAGTAGTATATATAGCTCTAGTACTTAAATTTGATGTAATGTAAATAATTAGAAGCTATCGTCAAGGGGGAGTCTGTTGGTACACCCTGTGTGACGATAGCAGTCTAATCGATCTGCATTATGGTTTAAGTAATATTCTGAGTATTAACAAGTGTTTTGATATATATGTTTATATGTGTTTGTCTGTTATTGATTGTGTGTTTGAACTTGATGTATCATATTGCAAGAAGTTCAAACATAAAGGTCAAAGATTAACTCAAGCATAAGTAAAACATAAGTAAAACATAAGTTTCATCACTTAATAGTTTAAGTGTTTTGGGTAGATTCGAATTGCTTAAGGGAATACATTCGAATCTGAGATAGATTCGAATGAGACCTTAGATTCGAATGGGCTAGATTCGAGACTGTCAATATGGACAGACTCGAATGGGCCTTGGGCCAGATTCGAGCTTGGCCCACAACAGACTCGAATCAGTGTCTATAATTAGGGATAGACTCGAATAATTAGAAGACTTTTTGCAGAATTCGTGAGGGATTAAGCAAAGGGCGATCTCGAGTTTATCAGCTAGGTGAGTGCCGTTTCGGAGAGAATTAGTACGTAGGATCGTTCGTGTGTCGTTCGTTCAGCGTCTAATAGTCTCCGTGTTCCGTTGGTTGAGAGTTGTCCGTCTAACCGTCAACGAGGATTCCGCACTCGTTCACGGATCCGCGTCTAGATAGATCTTGCAGTCGTAGACCTTACAAACATGCAATTATGAACGCGGAAGCACATGCACTGCACTCGGCTCATGCACGGCTCAACTCTATTGCTTATGCACTGCACTAGGCTCATGCACAGCTCAATCTCGAAGGGACGTTGGCCAATTAATGCTCTTTAGATGCGCGACTTTGCTCAGCTCCCAGTTATAAAAATGTTGTTGCTCTAGAGACTTTTAGACAAATTTATAAGGAATGCTCGGATGATGATAACACCATACACACGCATCATTCGTGGGGATCAGCCACGTACTGGGCTAGCTACCAGTAATTGCTGTATGGGTATCATCAGAATGCTCAGCTCTAGCTACCCTCTGTGCTTTCATCACGTAAATCAGCACATCATAAGCCTAACATTAATCCAACACTGAGCAATAGTGATGGAGTTAAGCTTAACAATCAAATGACTCGTCAATGAAAGAGAAGCTACAAGAATAAATGATCGGCTTAACAATTCATAGTAATCATGGCAATTATCAATATGCTTAATAAGATCAGAATGCCAATAAATTCAGGATCATGCAACAAAAGTCTCAATTCACATAATTTGCAGTTAAAGTGAAATCTACAACTCACAGTTACTGGTTATTTGCACTTTCTGGCTCTGACTCTGTTGCTCACAATCTGACTTATATCATATTTTCAGATGCTTGCTATTTTGCTTGTTGCTTAATCTGTTATTCATATCATTTCTGATATTTATTAAACTTTACATCATCTGAATAGTATATTCAGTATTCATTCGTTTAATAATGCTCAAGGTTCGTTCGTTGGTCTTTGATCTCAAAGTCTCATTTTTGATTATATGGTCATATATTTCTCACTTCATTTCACTCAATCATTATCATGTGATATTAAATTCTTGTTAAATCATTATTCAACTCATTTAATTTACTTAATAAGTCTTAATTTCTATTAATTTATCTCCCATTCACATATTTGAATGTATGCATATTTATCATGTTGTTGTAATTAATTTTAATTCATAATCATATATCCCACACACATTTACACATATATAATCATTTTGCTAACTATCTTGTTAATTTATGTGTTTTCTATGTGTTTTATTCAAGATATTCAAATTTAAGGAGTGGGGTTCGAATTTAATATTTAAATTCGAACTTGAATCATCAAATTCGAACTTTAATGCTCAAATTCGAAGCTATAATGGTTAAATTCGAAATCGAATTCGAATTTAGTGCTCAAATTTGAAATATATATAGCTAAATTCGAACCATTTTCGAATTTAATGTGAATTTCGAATTTAACTAAGAAAAATCGACTTTGTTCTTGATATTTCGAATTTGTTCATCATCTATAGTTTTAAATCTTACATTTTTAAGTCTAAAATCATATATATATTAAGTATTAAGCCTAGATTCTATTATATTATGCATTATCTATCAATTTCTAGCTAAAACTAGTTTTAATCTCATGAAAATTGCTAAATTCGAATTCTTTCATTCCAAAACCGAAAATATAAAAGCTTAAAACGTAATTTCTTACCTCCAATTCGTATGTAATCCTACATGCAATGGTGGATTATTGTAGTATTCTTCGAGATCTTCCCGATGATGTATAAATCTTGATAATCGGTCGGTCGGTTTGGTAGAAATTTTAGAGAGAAGTAGAGAGAGAAAATCTAGAGAGAGAAAGTTAGAGAGAGAGTCAGATCTTGCTTAATGAACCTTAATTACGTTTATATACTTCAACTAGTTATGTTTGCTACTTAACTCACTATTACTTTCGTATCATATATCTCTTTTATTTAATCATCTTAATAAATTATTAAATCATAATGTAAATATTTATATAATTTAATTAAATATTTCAAAACTTAATTAAATTATAATTCAAATATGTAATAAAATTACATTATTGGTTCGATAATCAGATACTAAGTTGGGCCAGAAGTTAGGTTGTTACAGAAGCACACCATGAAGAAATGTGCCAGATACCTCCACTGCCCTATTAAACCACTTTTCATGTACGATGCCATTGCCACACAAGGCCATACCCCATCCTTAAGAATGCAGCTTGCCTAACTTCCAACGGGAAGTCAATTGCCCCAGCTTCCTACTCGGCTGTTCCCAACTGCAAAACCCTGCGCAACATATCGGCGGAGAACACGAGAGGCTGTCCGGCGATCCTTGTCCGCAATACTGTCGGAGTTACTATAAAGTCGACCTGCAGATGATCCCAAAATTGCCTAACGTAAGGCAGCACTATCTGTACATTATCCGAGAGGGCATACGACACCCTTGAAGCGGCCAAAAAATCCACCATCTGGCAAAATGCTTGAGCCTCAGGAAGCTCACGGTCTGGTGACACGACCATATTATGCTTTTGAATAAACGCTCTATCCCCCATATCTGCACAATAAAGTATACAATATATTAGAATGGACAAAATAAAAATAAACTTGTTTAAATTCAAATTTATTTTATTGTGAACTTATGTAAGTTCAAAATCCAACACATATGAATTTCTACAAGTTTGATTTAAAAATTAGTCAAATATTTCGATTTTAATAGCAAATTCGAATAACATGTTCGAAATTAACCTTAATTCGAGTTTATTGATGTGTTCGAATTTAGGCACAAATTCGAATCTAAGAACAAACTCGAAAGTCGGCTTTTTCAAAACAAAAATCCAAGATTTAAACCAATTTAGACTTAGAGAATCACAAAAATCCAAGATTTAAACCAATTTAGACTTATTTGAAGTTTCACCGGTTCAAACTTTGTGATTTTGAATTACAAAGTTCAAACCCTTAAAACCTCAAATCTAGTCGATTTTGGCTCAAATTGAGTCTAAAACTTCCTAAATCTTGTATAATGATGTTGATTATACCTAGATTTGGTAATATACTCGAATACAAATGGACAAAACTTCGACAAACAGGAGAAAACTCGAATATGGCAAACTCGAAGACACAAATTCGAAGTCACTCAGAACAAACTCGAAGGCTTAAATTCGAAAGTAGGTGAATAATGAATGTTCACTGTTGACCTATATATATTAACCACCTTCGAATTTGTCTCCAAATTCGAATTTACTGCCAAGTTCGAATGTACTATTCGACTTTGGCTTAAATTCGAATTTAACTTGAAAATTTTGAAAATCTTTGAATTAAATTCAACCTTTTCAACTTATCCAACTTTTTCGTGTAACGGAAACAAACTATGCAAAATTTATTTACACTAAGCACAACATTTTCACGCAAAGTTTATTTATTCAACTAAAATGCATCCTCAGTAAGTTTTACCTTTTTCCTAAATAAAATAAAATAAAATAAAATAAAATAAAATAAAGTAAATTAAAATTTTGAACAAAATTTAAACATAAACTAATCTACAATATTTTTAAAATTTACAACCTATACTTTGCACTAACAGAATATTTTTGGCGAGAATAGTCAAAGAAAGGTTCAATCAGATAGCGGTGTCAAATACGCACTTTCAGTATCTTACTTTCACACCTGGGAATTTTTAATTCCTTTTATTGTTTGTCGAGACACACATTTCTAGACGATTGTGGGTATTATTTTCCCTTTAAACATGTAACATTTTGGAGTATCCCTTGGCCTTTTTTTTATCAAGAAATTACCTTACGTGACTCATACTTAGACATACTTTTATGATCAAGGCATACACAAAATGATTATAACTTTTCGGTATTCCAAACTTTCTTTAAAAGGCAAACGTCGGACACAGGTCTGTATTTACATACAACAGAGTGTCTTAGTTTATCTTAAAGTTTATTTTTAAAGCTAGCAAGACAGCGGTGACAGGTCTGTACCGACGTACAAGAAAGCGACTTATCTTGCTAACTCGAGTCAAACCAGAGGCAACAGGTCTGTACTTACGTACAACAGAGTTACTTGTTTTGACTCTCAACTCAGTATCATGATTTTTCTATTCTTTTCTTTTCTTTAAGATGTATCTGATGTTGCTATACATCCCCCAGAAAGTTTGCATACCTCAATTTGAATCAATGTCTGTATGTCTCTAACATAAAAATTAAGACCATTTGGTCATATATCTAAGTTAGTGACATGTCTGACTTTTTCTTGAATATTTTATTAGCCTTGAGACTCCCTTTATGTATTATGCCTACCAACATATCAAACTACATAATGTATAACATTTAGAATTTTAGGTGCATTATGTGTGAAAGCTTAACACTTAGAGATTGTAAAGACTGTGCTAATTTTCGTCACTTTGAACCTGTGTATCTAAGACTTAACTCATTTTCTTATATTCTCTTTTTTTGAACTTTTTGTGGTTTTTCTCTCTTTTTTCATAAATAAGAGTAGGAAAATAAAATAATCTACTAACTTACTATAAAAAGAAATTTTCTTAAGCGACTAAAACTTACTATAAAAAGAAAGAACTTCTACTACTATAAAAGGAAATAAACTCTACTAAGGTCAATTTACTCTGGATTTCGCATTCCGTTTAGTTGAACTAAAAACTCAAAACGTGACTTATCAAAAGCTTTGGTAAATAAATCCGCATTATTATCATCCGTTGCAACTTTTACCAGCTTAATTAAGTTCTTTTCAGCAGAATCACGAATAAAGTGGTGTGCTTGGTTTTACTGTGTTTAACTGGATTATTTGTTATTGCAATAGTTGACTGGTTATCTATCCTAATAGGAGTATGAGTATAAGTCAAACCGTAATCCTTCCATTGTTGTTGTATCCACAGAACCTGTGAACAGCAACTACCCGCAGCAACATATTCGGCCTCGCACGTGGACACGGCTACCGAAGTCTGTTTCTTGCATTGCCAGGAGACGAGCCTACCTCCTAGGAACTGACAACCTCCAGTTGTTGACTTGCGATTCAAGCTACATCCGCCATAGTCTGAATCCGTGAATGCCTCCAATTCCAGATCACCCTCCGCGTGATACCAAACTTGCAGCTTCGGTTTCGACTTTAGGCATCTCAGAATCCGCTTCACAGCTTTCATGTGCATCTCCTTTGGATTAGCTTGAAACCTAGCACAAATACACACAACAAAAATTATATCAGGTCTAGAAGCAGTTAAATACATGAGTGACCCAATCATGGCCCGATATAACGTCGGATGCACAACGGTATCACTTTCTGTACCCGGTCCGAGATTATGATTCACTTGAATCGGCGTGCTGAAGTGAGTTGTCAGCTTGGTTCCTTACATCCTGAAGCGCTCTAAGATGTCATAGACATACTTCGTCTATTGAATAAACATGCCCTGCTTCCTCTGTTCGACTTGCAAACCCAGAAAGAAGTTTAACTCACCCATCGCACTCATCTCAAACTTTGACTTCATCACCTTTTCAAAATCTGTTCACATCTGCTCGTCTGATGACCCAAAAATTATATCGTCGACGTACACTTGTACCAAGATGAAATGTTCACCTTTTCGTTTCACGAACAGTGTACTATCTATTCTCCCTCTTTCAAACCCGTTATCTAAAAGATGATTAGATAGAGTCTCGTACCATGCCCTCGGTGCTTGATGTAATCCATACAAAGCCTTATCTAATCGATACACTCTGTCTGGATATTTAGGATCTGTAAACCCGGGCGGCTGTTCCACATACACCAGTTCCTTCACTTTCCCATAAAGGAAAGCACTCTTAACTTCTAGCTGATAATCTTTAAAACCTTTGAAGGAAGTAAAGGCCAGAAACAAACGAATTGCTCCCAACCTTGCCACTGGCGCGAACACTTCATTGTAATCGATTCCTTCCTTTTGGTTGAAACCCTTTACCACAAGTCTTGCTTTGTTGCGAGTGACTATACCCCGATCATCTCTCTTGCACTTAAAAACCCATTTGGTTCATATTGCTACTTCTCCTCGAGGTAACGTAACTAACTCCCACACTTCTAGTTTCCTGAACTGTGATAGTTCTTCCTGCATCGCTTCAACCCAAGAGTTGTCTTTTAGTGCCATTTGCACATTTTCGGCTCTACTTGCGAGATGAAACATGAGTAGAGGCAAGTGTGAAAGGCCTCAGAGTCATTGATCATCGACAACAACACTGTGTTGTTATTCAAACTACTCCTAGTCCTTACACCAGCATTAGGATTTCCTATGATACTTTCAATAGGATGATTCTTATTAATCCTAGATGTCTCTATCTCGTCAACCCTAAGATTATCTCCCAAATTTGATCCTATCTCTCCTAACGGGGGAACGACTTCAGACTCCACATTTTCTTCCTCATGGACACTGTATTCAGAGTTAGAACTTGTTGTCTGATTTTCGTTTGTAGGCACTTCAGAATCATTTTCTTCTGGAGATCTATCTTCAGTTGATGTAGGCTCAAATGTTGATGGAAAGGTGGTCCTCAGAAAACTTTGACCCTCGCCATTCAGATTTAATGACGACATGTCCTGTTCGATTGTACCTGCATTTCCATCCAAAGGAATGTTAAATGACTCAAACAATTTGTCATAATCAAATATCCATTCCGTACCAGTTTGGGGTTCATGTGTATAACTTGTGACTTCAATATTATACACAATCTCTACTGTACCATTTGATTGACTAAAAACCCTTTTATTTGGTGAATTAGGCACATAACCTAGGAACCAAATTTTGGTTGATGTTTTGTTTTCATTAACGTACATGGTACCCCAAAAGGTTCGAAGCCAGTTAATTTTGGTGCCGTTTATTCAAAACTTCATAACTGGTTTTGTTCAATGATTTGACAGTAAGGACCCGGTTTAAAACATGGCACGCGGTATTCACTGCCTCCCCCCAAAACATGGTAGGAAGCTTTCAATCCGAAAGCATGGTCCTTACTGCCTCAATCAAAGACCTGTTTTTCCGTTCGGCTACCCCATTTTGTTGTGGCTCATAAGGTGCAACTAAATTGATGCACTATGCCCTTTGATAGGCAATATACACCAATAACAGTATTTTTGAATTCTGTTCCGTTATCACTTCTGATACGCTTAACCCTCGTTCCGTAAGAATTTTCCACTTGGTCTAAGAACCGATGAGCTTGGTAGCCATCTTGTCCTTTGTACCTAAAAAGAAAACCCAAGAAAAACGTGAGTAATCATTAGTAATAACCAAACAGTACCATCTACCACCTATACTCCTTTTGTTTATTGGTCCGAACAGGTCCATATGCAACAAATCGAACGTGGCAGCGATTGAGTTCTGAGTCTTGGACTTGTGTGCTTTCTTGTGTTGTTTTCCTTTCTTGCACAGTAGACACTTGTCCTCGAACTGAAAACTCTTCATTGGAACACCTTGCACCAATCCATTTTTCGTAATGTAATTTATCTTTCTCAGGTGCAAGTGTGCCATGCGTCTGTGCCATAAAACCGATTCAGTCTCTGAAGCTTTTGATAGTAGACAAATTGGTCCCATTTAAGATTCCGGCTTGTTCATGTCGAGCATGTACAGGTCATTCTTCCTTGGAGCCCTCATCAGAATCTATTCTTCAGGTACTTTGAATCCCGGTTTCAGCACTAACGCCTCAGTATCAGTGAAAAGTACTGAGTTTTTCTTATCACAGATTTGAGATACACTAATGAGATTATGAACCAGTTTATCAACATGATAAACTTGATCCAGTTTGATAGTCCCATTAGTGACCACTCCAGTACCGGTGATATTTCCTCCTTTATTGCCAGCGAATGATACAAATCCCCGATTCCCTCCCTTGAAGTCTGCAATTAGACTTCTTTACCCTGTCATGTGCCTGGAGCAACCACTGTCGACGAACCATTTGTTGTTTGGACCTGTAGTTATCTCCTGCACATGAAAGAAAATAGGTTAGTTATCACGGGGAACCCAAGCCATAACTGACTTGGTAATACCATTCTCGTCCACATACTTAAACTCTTTCAAGTACCTATCTCGCCTTTTAGGTGACTTGGGTTTTTGATTTTGAGCCTGTTGTGGTGCAGAGTGACTTAAGTTCACTCTTTGCCTTTGAATAGGCATTTGCTGTGGAGCTCTTGAATAGTTTCGATTATAATGTAATTCCGATTGATATCCCTGAGCTCTACCTGGTGTTTGATGTCTTACAGGAGTGTGTGACCTAACCTGAGTGTAAGCTCTGCTAGGTGTAGTACTCCTATATTGTTGTTGCGGTCCTGACCTAGATTGATTAGTGAATCGATTTGGTGAATTAGTCCTAATCACTTCTTTGGTTCAACCTGACACAGACATTTGTTTCACAGCAGATTTAGGTGCGACTTGCATAGTTATCTCAGTATTTTGAGAACTTATTATGCTTGCAACACTTGTAGAAGGCTTAAGTTGTTTCGGCTTACCATTCTTAGGTGTAGAATCTACTTTCCTATGTGGACAACTAGAAGAAACATGCCCCCTATCCTGACATCTAAAGCAAGACATTTTGTCAATAGACTTTTTATGTGTGCCCTTTGACTTAGGTGTCTCACTAGTGTCTGGTTCTTTTGTCTCAACTATAGTGACTGGTTCATCCTCCTGATCATTAAAGTCAATTTTGTGTTGTCCTACAGGCTTATCACTAGTGGATGGCACAAATTTAACCTTCTTAATCTGAACATTATGAGTAGTCACCTTAGTTTCTTTTTCTTTTGCAGTTTCAGACACTGGTTCAGGTATTTCCTCTAATTCAACTGATGTTTCAGTTTTCTCCTGAGGTTGAGGTACATAATTATCATTGAAAGGTGGAGGACTCTCATGATACCCTAGACCTACAGGCTTCTTAGACTGACGATGTGCATCTAAGATCTTCCCTAGGTTGAGTGATGAGTTCCTAAACTTTTCAAGTTTACTGTTGACCTCAGCTACCTTTACCTTAGATTCCGCTAGCTCTACTTCTTTGGTTTTAAGCTCTTTTGTCAATGCCTCAACATGTTCATACATTAGTTCTAATCTAATACACTGTTCAGTAAGCTTGTCCTTTAGAACTACGACATCTTGTGCATTTGCCTTAAGCTTATCCCTAAGATCTTCCTTTATATTTACTAGGCTAGCGTTGTCTGATTTTAATAATTCATTCTGAGCAGTTATATTTTGATATGATTCAAGCACTAAATTTAACGTATAGTTAGATGTAGCACACAAAACACATAAATCATGGAAAATAGAAAAGTTCAGAGTTACCTTGGCATGATCAGATTCCACGTTGGCCATCTTTGCAGCGAACTCCAGAATCGTCTGATCTGCTGACTTTTCTACCCACATCGGACTGCTTTCATTCTGATTGCTGTCCCCTGTAATTTCCTCTGCTCCATCACATCCAGTCTCGGTCACTTCAGCCATAAAGGCTCTAGCGTTCGACTCTGGATGTGAACTCCAGTCATAAGTTCCATCTAGCTGTCTGTCTGATGTGACGTTGGATAACAGACCAGCTATATTTGCCTGACTGGTTGAACTACCCGACAGATATCTCCCTTGAGATTGATTCTGATACTGGTTCTGGTAGTTTTCTACTTTCGGTCTCTGACACTCTCTAGCGAAGTGTCCTAACCCTTGACAGTTGTAACACTTAACCTTGGACTTATCAAACCCAATCTTATTGTTACTAACGTTGAGGTTTCTGCCCGTCCTCTTGATGAACCTTTTAACTCTCTGGGTTACCATGGCCAGTTGCCATTGCAGATCCATCTCTTCTAGATCATCAGGATCTACCTGATCATAATCCTCATCCCAAATCGCAGGATCATTGATTTTGCCTTGAACGCAATTGTCGTAGGCGGCCACAAATGAAGCCAACAGATTTAGATGGTCTTCAGCAGATTTTGCGCTCATAGGCATCTTTGAATACCCTTGATATGTAGATGTAGATGTAGCCTGATTCTACTTTTCTTCTGGTCTAGCAAACCCTAAGAAAGCCCTACTTACTGAGTCTTCTGTTTCTGCCGGAGTCGATGTTTATCTTGAAAAGAAAGCTGTAGTCGTCTTCACGTCAGATGCCACTGAAGATTTGGACTTCCCAAAGTACATGTCCGGATCCTGTACTTGTTCGTAATCTCTTTCCTTCTTAAGCAATTCAAAGTGATATGCCCTCAGCGTTCCTATAACATTATCTAGGGTTAGAGTATAGAACTTGTCTTCATCATGCTTTATCAGCGCCACATACATTTCCCATTTGGCTGGCAAAGCATCTAGAATTTTGTTAATTTTCTCTGTTTCACTATACTCCACATCGTGGCTATGTAACTCAGTCTATAGGTGATAGAAACTGGTAATTGTCTCATCCAGCTTTTCGTTCTTCAAAGCATTGAAGATCGCGAACTGCTGCTTGAGCATTTCCATTCTATTTTTCTGACCCTCGGGTTACCTTCACATCGTTTCTCTAAAGCATCCCACAGTTCTTTTGCTGTCTTCTGATTACGGAAAGTGTGCAAGATCTCCTGAGGTAATGTCATTCTAATGATAGCGAATGCACGGTTCTCGGCTTCATACAACTTTTTATCGTCGTCCTTCATCTTTGAATATGGCACAACCTTTTGTCATCCTTCAATCTCAGCCGTAGGTGGAATGTATCCTTCATCTATACAAATCCACATTCGCATATCATTAAATCTTGTGAAGTCGGCAAACCTATCCTTCCACCAGTAATAATCCTCTATTTTCATCAACTTCGGTGGAGAATTCACTTTTCCGACCTCGTGATCCATCTCAATAAACCTCTGTAGACTTCTCATTGTTTCAAATATTTTTGAATTTAAACTTAATTAATTTAATTCGAACTTAATTTAAAATAATTCTTTCGAATTTGGTGAAATTCGAATCTAATTAAATTTTAAATTTGTTTGGAATCAAATTCGAAATTAAGTTTGAAATTCAACTATATTCGAAATTAATGACAAATTCGAAGGTCAACTAAATTCGAAATCCCAATTCGATTTTAGAGTAAAATCGCAACCCAAGCAAATTCGAATAGGCCAAATTCGAATCAAACCCTAAGGAACCTCGAAAGGAGCGTATTTTATGATAAACTCGAAAATGAGAAAACCCTAATACCCTCTTAATAAACTTGAGCACCGCAAGTTCGAAAAACGACTAATACTTCGAGTTTTTCAAGTGTTCAGATTAAACCAATATTTTTACGAGTAAAAATACTGATTTCGATAAAAAAACTTGAACTACAACAAAGTATTTTCCGAGATCTGACTTGATAAACTTAAAAAACCTCCAAAAAACGTTATTTTAACAGTTCAATACGTCAAGAAACCTAGGATGTTGCTTATGAACATGAAGAACACGAAGAACACCCCAATTGCTCTGATACCACTTGTAAGGTCTTGCCTGTTAGACATTTAGTTTCGATCATATGGAGTTATTTTGTAATAAATATTTACTTAGAATTTATCTTTGTATTTGTTTCCTTGTAATTTATTTCTATGTAAAAGTCTAGGGGGCAATTGTGTCAAAGCCCCATAGATAATTAAATGGAGCTATAAAGCTCCTAGGGTTTCTTTATTGTAAGACACGGTTGAACAAATTGAATATCACATTGCAGCCGCCACTTTATTATTCTCTCAATATTCTCTTTGTCTTCTTCATCATTACCCCATTATTGAGCATGTTTCTTCTTGGGTATTGTGAAAGAATCATCAAAGGTGCTGAAACTTACGGGAATACATATTCTACAATTGGTATCAGAGCCCAAAAGGTGGATTTCAACTGCATTCTCACGGATTCTGCTGGGTTTTTCTTGTGTTCTTCGTGTTCTTCATTCTCCATTCGGTTAGATCATTTTTTCTCTGGTTTTTACGTGTTTATTGTGTTCTTATAGTCTTATAATCATCACAATATCTTCATATACTGATTTCCAGCTCCTTCAGTTCCATATTTCCATAAAAATCATCAAGAATCGGAGCTTTGAAAAATTTTAAAAATATGTGTTTTTAGTTTGTTCTTTACTGATTTTAAGTGTTTTGAGTTATTTTATATCATCACAAGTGATTAAAATAGTTTACAAATCATTTAGAAACTTTTTTATGCTTTAAAACTGATAAAATAGTCTTCTGCTCTGTTCTGCCTTAGAAAACCTGCAAAAACCTGCTGTAATTCGGACTAGTTACTGTAGCAATTCGGACCCTTTAAGATCCCAATTCGGACCATATATCATCCTAGTTCGGACCTCACTTCTGTCCAATTCGGACCAACTTTAGGTGAATTTCAGACCACCCCATTGCCCATTTCGGACCCTACTTCGGTCCCATCCGAACTTCGGACCATCCGAAGTTCAGATCAGGCATTCCCATTTTACCATTGTGGACTTGTGCTTAAATTTTAAATTTTTAAATTCGGACCATATCCATTTTGGACCACCCGAACTCGGACCATCCGAATTCGGTCCCCTACCTGGACATTTTCCTAGGTCTCTGTCCACTGTTCACCCGACTTCGGACCATCCGTATTCGGTTCCCTCACTTCATTCGAACCACATAGTGCCCATCCGAAGTCATCACTGTTCATCCGAATCCGGTACATCCGAATTCGGTCCAACAGACGTCTAACCATCCGAATTAGGCCCCCCCCCTCCGAATTAGGTCTTCCATCCGAAATCCCAGTTCACCCGAATTAGGTTTTCCTTCCGAATTCCATTTCATCCGAACTTGGTCCTTGTCCGCACCCCTGACCATCTGAATTACTGTTCACCCGAACCCAGTCCATCCGAAACACTGTTCACCCGAACTCCAGCCATTCGAAATAATATTCCATCCGAAATCAGTGTCTACTCCGAAATAGCACCATCCATAGTGCTATTCTTCCTAAGTCCAGCCCATCCGTGTCCAGTTTCCACCTTTAAGATCTTATCTCTTTCATCAGCACCAACTATCATGTCTCGCGAAGCTCTCATACTCGGATCTGAGAACAGAGCACCTGTTCTCTATCCCGATGAGTATGAACAATGGAAATCCCGGTTCCTCAAATTCGTTGGGATGCAACCACTTGGGAATTTAATGCTTCAGTCCATGTCCGAGGGTCCCGTTATCTATCAGGCCCTCCCCACTGATATTCTGGTTGGCGTCGACAGCAAAATATCTGCCAAGGAAATGTGGGACGAATTGGAAGTCCAAATGCTGGGGGGCAGATCTAGATGATCGTGCCAAGATTGAGGAGGCGAAGGCTAAGTTTACAGAATTCCGAGCCAAAGATGGGGAATCTCTGCAAGCTACGTTTACCAGGTTTTATGCGGTCCTAAATAAATTGAACAAACTGCACATCAAGAAGGACAGGGATGACATCAATATCCAGTTCTTTGCAGCCCTAGCCCCCGAGTGGCAGCTTACTTGTCAGGCCACGAAACGAGTCCTGAACATTCCTGAGGTATCCATCAACGTCGTCTTTAAAGAGCTAAAGAAGTAACAAGGGGATGTAGATCAACAAAAACTGATGGCGAATCAATTGGCCTCTCTACTGCTATCAGCTAACACCGGTTTGAAACCCAATGATTCACTCGCCTTGATCACCAACACGAATATTCCAACACCATCCTTTGTTCCAGGTTCATCGTCGTCGCAGTGCAGGTATGCTTCTCCTCCACGTCAGGTATTTGATGAGTAAGAGGCTTCTATACAGGAACAAATAGCCTTGTGGACCAATCGTCTCCAACAACGACGGTTCTCCAACAAGACTAACAATCAACTCCGTTATGAAACCGGTCCACGGAGGTACTCAGATGACCGTAGGGATGAACGACGCGATGATTATCGCAGGGACGATTACCGAAGGGATGATCGGGATGACCGAAGGTATGACGATAGACGCAACTATCGAGATGATCGCCGTTATGAAAGGCGAGACGATAGGCGCGATGATCGAAGGGACGACAGGCGGGACTATGAGAGGCGTGACGATCGTCGGGATGATCGTCGGGACGACCGCCGAGATGACAGGCGAGAGCATGAGAGAAGAGATCGACGGAGAGACGATACCAGAGAACATCGCCGCGCCGACAAAAGGTCGGCCGAGAGGAGAGATGAACGGCCGAGAGCAGAAGAACCGAAAGCCGCAGACGAACGTCTCTGTTACAAGTGTGGTAAACCGGGCCACTTTGCTCGGGAGTGCAAGAATAATTTTGACAGAGACGTCGCCTATTATGAGAGAAAGCTCGACGCCGCAAAGAAAAGAACCGACGCGATGGCCCTCGTCGCCCAGGAAGATTACTGGGATGCTGAAGATACCGACGAGGAGGATGACAAGGGCAAGAACTGTTACATGGTTGATCGTATTGGGTTGGAGAACTGTGCCGTTTCCACTGCCGAGACTTCAGATCATGCTGCTGAGGGGGAGACATTGCAAAATCCACCAGCATGTCTGATGACCACAACCAACGATCCCGATGCTCTACATCCGGTTCTGAGACAAATGAGGTATATTCCTATTACATTCCTGAACATGTAAATAATTTATTTGTAGATAATGAATGTACATTGCACACACATATTCTTGATCTACAAGCTAGATTAAATGCTGAAACTGCAAAGTGTGTACAGGCTGAACATCAAGCTCAAACTTTAAAAGAGTCATCTGAATTATATCATTCAAAGTGGTTAACTAATCACAATGTTATAAAACAGATGTTAATAGAAAAAGTAGATGTTCAGGACAGGAATATATATCTTGAATCTTGCATGGAAACTTTATCAAAAGAAAAACTCTCATTAAAAGAAGAAATTTCTGTACTTACAAAACAGTTAGATGCGGTAAATATGGAAAATATAGACAGTTTAGAAAAATATAAAATGATTGAAGAAGAAAGGATAAGTTTGTACTCACGAATAAAGACCCTTGACGATGCATTCTGAAAAAGGGGTCAAACAGAACAAACTATCCACTTAAATCAGCCCAAAGAAACTAGGTTTTACCATTCTAAACAAGGAATCGGTTTTAAAAATCCTAAATATTTGGAAAAAGCACAAAATGTTTTACCTTTATTTTATGACATGAATTATATGGGAGCCGGTCTTAAATCTTTCTTTTTTGAGTCATCAAAAGAAGTTTTAAACCAAGAAAATGAGAAACGTATTGCTCATAAAGAAAAAGAAATTTCTTTTTCAATATGAAGAACTTAACGAGAGTTATTCTTCTAGAGTACCCACTTTAGAGGAAGACTTCTTGTCAACTTATTCAGAAGCTGAATTGAAAACAGAAACCGTAAAATCAACTCCTCAACTTTATATTCCTACAAAAGTTCTTCAACAACAAATCACTGTTTTAGAAAAGGAATTGAAGTCGTCTCAAAAGAAAGCTCTTGATCTTCAAGATGCTCTTCTTAAGAGGGAAGAAGAATTGGTAAATCAAACTTTTCAACAATCTGTGGAAGTAACTGTGTACAGAGAAAATTTTGAAATGGTTTCACAAAAATTGAAAGATTTTTCAAAAGAACAAACAGTTTCTCATTCCACAAAAATTCCATATGTGTCATCAAATAAAGGTAAGGCCAAAGCTGAAACTTCTTCTGTCATTTATAAAGGTGAGTGTTCAAAACCTTTTAAAAATGAGGTTTCTAAAAAGACTCAGATCAAATCCAAGTCATTTAAGAAACCCATTCACCAACAAAAAGAAAATTATGTCAAGTCTAAATCTTCCATGCTCACTGACTCTAGTCGTTTTGTTCCTACAGATCATATAAGAAGAGTTCCAAAAACCACCATGCTGGATTTTACGAGTTTTTTTGTGAAGAAGGCTATAATGCCAAATGAATTTGTTAATAGAGATAGGATGTCTGTAATCTCTAAAGACAATTTGTGTAACAATGTGTGTGACAATGCATGTAATGATGTACCGAATTCTGTTGTTCCTTTAAAGTACTCTTTCAGTGAATTATTTAATCTATGTCCAACTCGCTATAGATGATAGGTTCCTGAAATGAATGTTTTCGTGTCATATCCTGTTAAACGAATTCGGAAAAAGAAAACAAAAAATGTTGCATCATCGGCCTAAAATAAAATTGAGACTTGTCCGTTGCCAAGGCCCAAAACCAAAGCAACGGTCAAAAAGGTCTCAAAAAGACAAAAACCATATGCAATTTCAGTGCCTAAGGTTCCAAAGCCCAATAAATCCAATCTTCAATGGATTCCAAAGGGTTATGCATCCGGACCACACACAAATGCTAAATGGGTTCCTAAAACTGTACACGTGCTGTATAAATCTGGAACTCCTAACAAAAAGGGACCCATATTGAGGTGGGTACCCAAAGTTGTGTGATCTTTATGCAGATGGTTCTTGGTTACTTCTGATCAAGACCCGTTCTTCAATGAGATGGCTTCTAGTTACCATAGACTAGGACCCGTTCTTTTGCTTGTCGATTGTGCTTAAACCGACACGTTTGGCTTCTGTGCACACAGCCCAGGACCCGGTCTTAACTCATCATGTTTTCTGAACAACTCGGTTCAGAACACGGTTTGATTGTGAATTAAAAATGGATGTGTTTGAATGCATATAGTTTTTCATTGTATGAATTTATGTGCTTTTCAGGCTAAGTCCATTTGGTATATGGATTCGGGTTGCTCAAAGAATATGACGGTAAAATTTGGGAACAACCATCAGGCTCACATCAAAGGATACGAGGACTTAGTTCTAAATAATCTGGTCATCAAGGACGTTGACTATGTTGAGGAGTTATCACATAATCTTTTTAGCATAGGACAGCTCTGCGACAAAGGACTAGAGGTAACTTTAAGAGCTAAGAACTGCAGTGTAAAGAGTATGGATGGAAAAGAAATCCTAACAGGTTCCCGAAACTCTAACCTCTACACCATTGACGTAGCCAAGCTAATAGTGAAGGATAACATTTGCTTACTATCAAAAGCCTTGTCAAAAGACTCTTGGTTGTGGCATCGAAGATTATCCCATTTGAACTTTGACAATATCAACAAGCTGGCTGCGAAACAATTGGTTAAAGGTCTTCCTGAATTGCGCTATGAAAAGGACCATCTGTGTGGAGCTTGTGAGAAAGGGAAGATGAAGCGATCATCTCACAAACCAAAGCCCGAACCATCAACAAAAAGAGTATTGGAGTTACTTCACACGGATTTATGCGGACCGATGCGGACTCAAAGCATAAATGGGAAACGATATGTGTTGGTTATCGTTGATGACTATTCACGATATACCTGGGTCAGGTTCTTGCGTTCCAAGGACGAGACAGCTCAAGAAATCATAGATTTTATCAAGAGTGTCGAGACCCAACAGCAGCATTGATCCGAATTCGGTTCTTCATGAAATATCAAAAGTTTGAATTCTTCATTTAAGTGTAAGTTTGCATCATCACTGTTCATCCGAAATCGGTTCCCATCCGAGTTAGGTCCTTGGTCCTTATTGCATACATAACATTCCATCCGCACCACATCCGAATTCAGACCATGCTCATACACCATCCGAATTTGGACCACCACACCCACATCACCACTTTCATGCATTTCGGACCACATCCGAATTCGGCCCATCATGCCACATCATCCGAATCCGGACCCCCAACATCCCATTTCATGCATCATCCGGATTTCGGTCATGTCCGAATTCGATGACACTGCTCATCCGAATTCGGACAATCCGAAATCCAACACTTAGCATTTTTTTTAATTTTTTCCATTTTTGCATTTTCACTATAAATTAAAAAATACAAAAATATTTTCTTTACGGTGCACCATTGATTAGAGTTAGGATTAGTGTTTGAGTGAAAAGGTCTGATCTAACATCGGTCTCTTAACGATTGACTTTGGACTCTATTAGTAGAATTTCATTCTACTAATAAAGACCCGATGCTAAACAGATCAGGCAGTTTCTATTTCACACTTATCTAGACTTCACATCAATGCCTTATCATTTAAAGTCTTATTATTCTAACTCTGATGCACCTTTGCAGGATGATGGAACCGGCTGTTAACCTAACCATACCTCATCCCCAATCCCAAATAATAACGCACAACTCCCAGAACAATCCATCCTTCCCAACGCAGAGTTTGTCGAGTTTATTCCACACAACTGGCAGCTCGACATTTCCATTCTAACCAAGGAACCCCAAACCCTCGCATTCGACATCCTCACTCACCACCCCATCTATTACGCCTTATCCACCGCAATTGTTGTTCCCCAGATTTATCTGCAACAATTCTGGAACAGATTGCAGTATGTTCCTGACGTCGAACCCCATTTTACATCCACCATCGACTGCGTTCCAGTCAAACTCACCATACCCGCCATACGCCATATCCTTCACCTACCCGCCGAATTCTACCTACCAACCCGCGATCAGTTTGATCCCAACCCATCCATCACCGAAACCCTAGCTGAAATCCAAACCCTGGGTTATGATGACCCTCTCTCCAAACCCTCAGATTTTCACACCAAAAATCTTCAATCTCACTGGCGGATCCTTTTTGATGTTATCAACAAGTGCTTCACCGCGAAGCACTCCGGCCACGACTCCGCATCGGCTCAGGTATTAGCCATGTTCACCGGCTTTGCCTTTGACCGATATTTAGATTATGCTGCTTTCCTGTTCGAGGAATTGCGTCGAGTGCATGTGGAGAGGGGAACCAAAAAGGGAAGAAAGTACATACCTCTCCAGCGGTTTCTGCAACTTATAATCCAATACGCGATGGATCATGATGAGGACATCCATGAACGTCCTGAGGCAGACGTCTACCCCACAGTGGCCATTCAAAAGCTAACTTTGCCAAAGGGGGCCCCTACAGTGCCAATAATGACAATTCCACTATCTCTACTACTGAAGGCAAGGGGGTTGGAACGGGTTAGGGCGTACATTCAAGAGTTTTATCCGGATGAGTCTCAGTCAGAACCGACTGAGACTAGCCAATCCGAAGGTGAGGCCAACATGAGTGAGGATGAGGGAGCTCAGGTGGAAGTTCAACAATCTGTGGGTATAGGTGAAAGGGAGCATGTGTTGGTGAGCGAGGGAGCAGGTGGTGAGACGGCAGAGACGGCGGATTCAGAACGCACCGTCTCTGTCGTGCGAGCGAGAGATGTTCAATCCGAGGGTGAACTAAGCCCAATAAGCCGGACTTCCCACCATAAGACCGTCAGTCCAACGGTCGAAATCACCACCACCACCCACTTGTTTTCCCCTCAAAGGGAGACCACTTCATTCCACGGGGTTATCGCACATACACCATCGCCTTCTCATTCGGAGAGTGGCGGTGTTGAAAGAGGTCACACTCCTCCCCACGTGACCGCACTTCCTTCATTCACAATTCCATCCCCCCAAATACACACAGCGCACGATGCCTCCGTGGCATCCCCAAGAGCTGCCTCCGTGGCAGCTCCACAAACTTCCGGATCTGAGCGTCCTACACAGGAGCCAGAAATGACAGAAGGAAGACCTGGAGTGGCTCAATCAATGCCATCCACTTCCAGCCATCTCCCTATCAATTTGGAGATGTTAACGGAAGCTCTACGTGATGCCGGCGTAATTACCCGGGCTGACCTGGACGCCCAAAAGGAGGCTGCCGAGGAACGTCACACTGCCCTTCTCTCACTTATAAAGGGTAAGGGTGTCGATTCCGAAGCTGGCCCTCCACCAATCCCATTCAGTTCAAAACAAGATAGCCGAGCTCTCGGACAAAGTTGATGCGCTTACACGGTTAATTCTTCAAGTCCAAGAGAAGATAAATTCCAGAATGGACCGCCTGGAGTCTGTGGTAATTGAACTCCAGTGACGACCAGGACGACCCTGATCGAGACAGAAAGCTCAGTCTGAGGACTTAATGATGATTGTAGGGGGAGCAGAGACCGAAGGGACAGGGTTTCAGGGGTCAGGTGAACAGACGCAGGAGGCTCAGGAATACTTAATGATAGAAGACGAGCCCATGGTCGAGGGTCCAGCTCCACTGGATCCGATGACAGCCATGGTAGAGTTCGAGCCCGCTCATGAGAATATTGAAATCATATTGGTATCTGACTCAGACTCCGATATTGAGGACAGCGAACCCTTCATCATTCCTAAGCCTGAACTAGAATCGCCTAAAAAATCCGCATCCTCTTCCTTTGATTTCCTAAACTCACCACCATCAGCCCCTCAGCAAGAAATACTTTCATCTATTCAAGCTCCCCCATCACTCAAAGAAACCCAAATTGTCATAAGCCCTCCAAGATCCCCAAGCCCTCATCCAGTCCAACAAACCGAACTCACAGGTCCTTCACAAACCAAAAGGGTCGATTGTTTTGATGAAACTCCAGAAGGACCTGGTGTATTTAGAAAAGATGACTTATTCTGGGTAAGTCAATATTCAAAAGGTGAAGTACAGAAATTGCCTCAAGAAGAATAAGACAAACTTCGACAAGAACGGCGGAGGACAATCAAAAAACTACTTGAAGCTAAAAAGGATGAAATCGAAGAACCCCCCGTTCAGGGGCTCAAAGAATTCCTACAGAAGTTTCCCCCTGAGCAGTTTCAGAACCCGTACTTAGAAGAGAGATTCAAAATGGTATTCAGAAAGAAGCCTGGATCCTTCAGCAGACGCCTTCTTATGGAACTAACAAATGTATCCAAAGCTGAACAAGCCGAATACTATCAACTAATGCTCAGGGAGAGGAGGTCTAAAATGTCAAAATCGAAGATAAAGAAACTCCGAACCATAACCATGTGTAAAAGAGCCAAAGTCTACTATCCCTCCTTTCAAGTAGAAAGAGAAGATGGCACGGGTGATGACAGCTTCGAGAATGACCTAGACTTCATAAGTATGGACGACGTTGAGTTTTTACACAACTGCTTGAAAAATCGTATCAAAAAACGTCTGACCCATATGACTGCTGTAGGTGCCCTAGTTCGAAGCATGAACCGCCGCTCGATCATTATGTGCCTTAGAGACTTCCAAATGGTGATCGAGAGCGCGTTGGTTAAAGTGGGCCTACGAGCACCAGAACAAGACAGCTTCCTTCTAGCCCACCATTCGGCCTACAGAGTTGTACTCTTTGGAGACCCGGGTGTCATTTTTGTCAATTACAAGGGCTACAAAAGGTACATGCGCTTTGAGGATCTTCCATGTTACTCCGATGGTACACTCAGATTGGTTCGAGCAGCGTTAACACAGAAAGTACAAGATTTTGATGCTCAGCCAGATCCAGAACAAAGATGCTCACCAAAGGAGATACAGGATACCCTCAGCGGTATTGACCTCCTGAACGAAAGGCTACACATGAGACAAGTGACCAGACGCTTCGATGTCATCCTTGGACTCCGAGAATCAACTGATCATGCCAGAGTTCCAGGACCTCCTAAATGATCGAAAAGGGGGAGATTGTTAGATGTTTAATTTCGACCATATGGAGTTATTTTTTATTAATTATATACTTAGCATTTATCTTTGTATTGTTTCCTTGTAATTTATTTCTATGTAAAAGTCTAGGGGGGCAATTGTGTCAATGCCCCATAGATAATTAAATGGAGCTATGAAGCTCCTAGGATTTCTTTATTGTAAGACACGGTTGAACAAATTGAATATCACATTGCAGTCGCCACTTTATTATTCTCTCAATATTCTCTGTGTCTTCTTCATCATTACCCCATTATTGAGCTTGTTTCTTCTTGGGTATTGTGAAAGAATCATCAAAGGTGCTGAAACTTACGGGAATACATATTCTACATTGCCTCTACGGACCTATCTCGACGCTACACCGTCCAACGAGTGCGGAATCCTCGTTAGCGGCTTGATAGTAAGATCGCACACCCGGAAACACGGAGACTACCACGGTGTTAGAAGAACGACTACGAACGCCCCTACCCGATGATTCTCTCCGAAACAACTCTCTGCAAACTTGCAAGTTCGAGATCGCCTTTGCTAATCGCTCTGATAAACGTCTGCAAAAGTCTGATAATTAATCGAATTAACCCTTAATTATACTGACAGATTCGAGTTTGTCTTAGGACAAATTCGAATCAGGCCCAAGGCCCATTCGAATATGTCCTCATGACAAATTTGAATTTTCCTCAAATTCGAACCTCACATATCAAACTTATATTTGAACTTATGTTTTAACTTATGTTTGAATTTATCTTTGAACTTTATGTTTGAACTTCTTATAATACATTACACCAAGTTCAAACATACAATCAACCAATATCAAAAACACATAATCACATATATCAAACACTGTTCAATATTCAATACCAAGTTACTTGACTTACACAAAATGCTATCAAAACTTAGACTGCTATCGTCACACAAGATGTACTAACAGCTAGGGACAGTAGAACAGGAAGCAGGGCCGATCGACTTCACGTTGGATATAAGGCAAGCAGCCTTTTTAAGAATGCGGTATGGACTAGATATAGCTAAAGCCTCATACATGAAGAGTGGTCTGATAGGCCAATGGAGGTACCTTGCGCATGTCTTTATGGTGTGCTTTGCACCTAAAAAGGCGGTTTTGATTATGCAGTTGGCGATGATTGCGTTGGTTTATAATAAGAAATTCAGCTACTCTGAGATGTTCTTTTCGGAGTTTGTTCATCAAATTACTGCTCCAGCGCGCGAGAGGTTCCTAATGTATCCGCGCTTCGTCATGATGTTGATACGCCATTTTTTGCCGAACCTGCCACAGTTGCCGGATATTCAGAGTGTCGTTGTGATTGATAAGCGAATTTTTGCAGATTGCCAATCACACAACGCCCGTAGGGTTGACGTGGTTAGACCACTGGATGCACCTCTTTTTGGTGTCGTGGTAAATCCAGATTTCGTGGCCCTAGAGGGTGAGAATTGGGCTGGGGAAGGGTCGCAGTCGCAGCAAGTACAACAGCAGCAACAACAACAACAATAACAACAACAGCAATGCCCTCCAGCACAACAAAGAAGGAGGCCTTGAGCTCAAGATAGATCTACTCAGGCTTCAACGCCAAGCTCCAGCAGGGTACAAGAGTCAGTGGAAGCAGGTCCGTCATCGGACGTTGCGGGTCCTTCTGGTGTGGCACCAGTAATTGATCCTCGAATGGAAACTCTGGAGGAGATCTGGGCACATGGGACTCAGGCAGAAGAAGAAATTACAGCTGAGCTAGTTGATACAATCTTAGAGCCTCCAACTTGTTTCGATGACCTTATGCGCGAAATTGATGAATATCAGCCAGAGGTAGAGGGTCAAGCAGTGACCATCTCTGAGTTGTCAAAAGAAGAAGCTGAAGAGATAGAGGTTGAATCAGCAGCAGTAGAGACGATTGATCCGGCTGTCAGAATAGGTAGATATGGATCCAGAATTGTTGTTAGTGAACGAGAGGCAAAAAAAAGAGCAGCTAGAGACTCGGATGATGACGATTCCGATTTTGAAGCTGAAGATCATGCTCCATTAATGCCAAGGCAAAGGGCCAAAATACAAAGGTTTATGTAGGGAGCTTCATCTGCTTCTGTTTCAGAGCCTGAGATTCCATCTGCTCAACCATCCGCTCAACCATCTGTTCAACCATCAATCACGCCGTCACCAATCGCATCTATTCCATCCACTTCATCCACATTCACAGACCTCAAAGCTCAGAAGCAAAGTAGACTTCCAAACAGTCCAAATCTTCCAACTCACAAAAGCAGTCAGCGAGCTTCAAGAGCATAATGCAAAGATTGATCAAGAAAACATTGAATTGAAGACATTTGTCGCTGATCAAGCTGCTGAGATCAGAACCATGATGTCCCTCCTCGAGCAGCTGATGAAAACTCTTCAGGCTCAGGGGGAGACCAGCTGCAGAGATGCTCAAGAGATGAGAAGAGAAGATGACGATGGCAATGATCCCGATGCACGAAAAGATAGTGAGCCAGTAGATTTTTCTTCTGCTCAGCATGCTGAAGTTCAGGGGGAGCCTAGTCAGTCTGGAGTCGAAGGAGGTGAGGCTAGTTCTTCAAAGGCCATTGAGAGCGAGATGATTGACGCTCTAATGGATATTGAAGAAGAAGAGATAGAATTTGATTTTGAAGATGATATTGAAGAGTTGGAGGAAGGGGAGTTTGTGCCAGAGGACATAGCTGATTGGAAATCAGATGATGAAGACGACAATGTTGATGAAGTGATCGTAAATTCACAGCCTATCAAAGAGTTATATGTGCAGAATGAGCACAATGTGATTGATATCGAGGAGATCAAGCTAGCCTCAGTAGAAGACTCTGAACTAGAGGAAGCTGAGAGAGAGCCATCTAGGGCTGAACTGTTGAATCTATGGTTCCGAAAGGAAGAAAAGAGGGCAGAGCCTAAGATGAAAAGAAGAATGAGAGTACCGGGCTCCGAGAATCTATCAGGTGGAATTATAAGCTGGTTCTTCGACAGAGAACTGCAGTTATTCATACTCAAAATAAGAGATGGACTTCAATACCTTAGGCGGACGCTCAGAGTATATAATACATTGCCGAAGGTAGAAGTATAGGAGTTAGCGTGGAAAGAGTTAATCAATATCGGTGAGGATCCTTATGCTGAGGTTATTGCCAAGATTATCAGAAAGGAGGGTCGATCCGAAAAATTTGAAAGACTCAAGCCAAGGACGGGAAAGAGAGTGGAAGATGAGACAAGGATTGATCCACATACAGGTAGGCCATGGGCCAGAATGGTGTATAAGCCTGTAAAGTGTTTGAAGAAGGTGCCTATGAAGTCGATGCCACAAGATGTTCTAAGTAACATGAAGTAGTGGTATGTTGATAATGATATTGTTGAAGCCATGATGGAAGATACTCAAGACAAAGTTATTTTGCGAGTATATGATCCATTACATCTAATAATTCTATCCAAGGATGACCTAAAGAAGCTACATGATCAGCCTATCTTCTTTCAATAAGGATGGAAATCTGAAGCTAGGAAATTCCAGAAGATAGTTAGAATATGTATAGATATAGGTTTATATGCAGGAAATAGTCTATATGGTTCAAGTATTTAGACAAAATGTAAAAAGTTAGAAGCTATCGTTAAGGGGGATTCTGTTAGTACATCCTGTGTGACGATAGCAGTCTAAGTTTAGATAGCATTTTGTGTAAGTCATTTTACTTGATATTGAATATTAACAAGTGTTTGATATATGTTTGATTATGTGTGTTTGATATTGATTGTTTGTATGTTTGAACTTGGTGTAATGTATTACAAGAAGTTCAAACATAAAGTTCAAAGATAAATTCAAACATAAGATAAAACATAAGTTCAAACATAAGTTTGATTGATGAGGTTCGAATTTAGGCTTGATTTGAATTTGTCTAGGAGGACAAGTTCGAATAAGGCCTTGGGCCAAATTCGAATGTGTCCTAGACAAAGTCGAATCTGTCAGTATAATTAACGGTTAATTCGATTAATTATTAGACTTTGCAGAATTGGTCAGACGATTAGCAGAAGGCGATCTCGAACTTGATTACAATCAGTGAGTTTCGTGAGAAGAGAATCATCGTGTAGGGGCGTTCGAAGTTGTTCGTCTATCACCGTGGTAGTCTCCGTGTTTCGGTGTGCGTGATCTTACCGTCAAGCAGCTAACGAGTATTCCGCACTCGTTGCAAGGTATCGCGTCGAGATAGATCCGTAGTGTGCAGACCTTACACAAGTAATTTTATAAACATAGGTTATATATAATCTGTTTCGTTCCATTTCATGAATAATAGAACTTAGGTTAAAATTAATCAAGTTTTATAAACTTAGGTTATATATTCCATTCCATTTCATGAATAATAAAACATAGGTTAAAATTAATCAAGTAATTTTATAAACTTAGGTTATATATAATCAATTCAATGTCATTCAATTTCATTAATAATAGAACTTAGGTTAAAATTAATCAAGTAATTTTACAAACTTAGGTTATATATAATCAATTCCATTCCATTCCATGAATAATAAAACTTAGGATAAAATTGATCAAGTTTTATAAACTTAGGTTATATATTCCATTCCATTCCATGAATAATAAAACTTAGGTTAAAATTAATCAAGTTTTATAAACTTAGGTTATATATAATTTAATTCAATTCCATGAATGAAAAAACTATGGTTAAAATTTAATTCAATTCCATGAATGATAAAACTATGGTTAAAATAAATAAAGTAATTTTATAAAACTTAGGTTAGATATAATCAATTTAATTACATTCCATTCCATGAATAATAAAACTTAGGTTAAAATTAATCATGTAATTTTATAAACTTAGGTTATATATAATCAATTCAATTAAATTCCATTCCATGAATAATAAAACTTAGGTTAAAATTAATCAAGTTTTATAAACTTAGGTTATATATAATCAATTCTATTCCATTGCATTCCATGAATAATAAAACTAAGATTAAAATTAATAAAGTAATTTTATAAAACTTAGGTTATATATAATCAATTCAATTACATTTCCATTTCCATTTCCATGAATAATAAAACTTAGGTTAAAATTAATCAAGTAATTTTACAAACCTAGGTTGTATATAATCAATTCCATTCCATTCCATTTCATGAATAATAAAACTTAGGTTAAAATTAATCAAGTTTTATAAACTTAGGTTATATTCAATTCCATTCCATTCCATGAATAATAAAACATAGGTTAAAATTAATCAAGTAATTTTATAAACTTAGGTTATACATAATGAATTCAATTCCATTCCATAAATAATAAAACTTAGGTTAAAAGTAATCAAGTTTCATAAACATAGATAGATATTCAATTCCATTCCAAGAATAATAAAACTTATGTTAAAATTAATCATGTAATTTTATAAACTTAGGTTATATATAATAAATTCAATTAAATTCCATTCCATGAATAATAAAACTTAGGTTAAAATTAATCAAGTAATGTTATAAGCTTAGGTTTTAAAATACGTAACAGTTGAGAAAATTCACTAACAGCTTGAGAAATTGAACTAGCAGTTCGAGATTCGCAAAAACAGATTTTCTTAATTTAACTCAAGTGAATAGTAATACTTAGGTTAAAATTAATCAAGTAATTTTATAAACTTAGGTTATATATAATCAGCTCCGTTCCATTTCATGAATAATAAAACATAGGTTAAAATTAATCAAGTTTTGTAAACTTAGGTTATACATTCCATTCCATTCCATGAATAATAAAACTTAGGTTAAAATTTGTCAAGTAATTTTATAAATTAAAGTTATATATAATCAATTCAATGTCATTCCATTTGATGAATAATAAAACTTAGGTTAAAATTAATCAAGTAATTTTATAAACTTAGGTTATTGAAATGTTTTGTGTGCTCGATATCAATTAAATTCATATCCAGTGTCATTGGTCACTATAGGGTCACACATTCGTGCACCACCGAACCATTTAATGCTTAATGGATGATTAAGTCTATCGAAAGTCGAGGGACCAATTAGTAATATTTGATATTACGAAAGGATATATTTATAGGATAATTGTAAATGTTATTAGATAGATAATTATTAGAATTATTTATTTAGTTAATATTAGGAATTACCTAAAACCTAAGGGCTTATAAATAGGGATTTAAGGGTTAAACCCTAGGAGGTTTTTTTTGGAGGAGAAAAATCGCCCCCCCCCCCCCCCCCCTCCCACCCTTCTCTAGCTCTCTCTCTCTCGGCCGAACATAGAAACCCTCACGGGGTTTGTTTTTCAATCGTATCATTGCGATATCTAGCGTCGCGGTTCAACGGTGAAGCGTGTGTGGATCACCTAAAGCTTTTCCGTGTGATTATCTCATTGCAATGGTGCATTCTGATACGATTACTAAACCCTCTATGTTTGATTATGTTTTATGTTAATACGTGACGATCTGTGATGGTTTAAACGATTTTATTGTTCCGTTGCGCTAAAAGTTTGTGAAAAACATGTTTAAACCCTTGAGTGGTATCAGAGCCAGGTTGTAGTTGCATAAAACTAATTGATGATTTGTTGGTTTATATTTATAAATCGATGCATTGTTGTTGTTAAAATCGTGCCTCGGTTTTGAAATGAATCTAGATCGATGTTTGCTTGGCTTTGGAGACTATTCTCGGCCGATTGCAACGTGGTACAATTTTTACAACTTAAATGCTCGTTTTACGAATTTATTAAAAGTTGGAATTGTTTGTGATTATTATTATTAAAGGAATAGTTTTTTAATAATAATAAAATTAAAATAAAAAAAAATATGCTTCTGTTTTTGGTTTATAACAACAAATCAAAAACAGTGTGGCCGATGAATAAGTCACAAAAAAAAGTCAAGTTTATATTTTTTTAATTTTATTATTTATAATTACAATATTCCGATAATGTGATTCTATTTTATTATTAACTTTAAATCTAACTAAAGTAGTTGATTGAGGTTTATCGTTAATTTTTCTGAATCCGTCCAACTATCATCATAATAAGATATTGTTAGTTTAAAGTTAGTTAAAATTAACATTATTTTTGTTGCTTAAATTAATTGATAAAGAGTTATTAATTGGATAATATTAATCCAAAAGAGTTTAATTAATATTGAAGATAAAGATAAGTATAATTTTTTAAAGGTTGTTTAAATTATTATTTATATTTGGAATTGAATTAATAAAGTTAGTTATTAATTTAGTTTGACAATATTAAATAAAGGAAGTTATTTTTTATTGAGACAATTAATAAATGAGTTTATTAATTATCGAGTTATAAAGTCAACTTATCGTTTTTAAATTTGTTTTGACGAAACCTTAAGTTGTCATTATAGTGACATTAATTAATAAAGCTAGTTATTGATTAATTATTTAAATCACTGTTTAAAGTTGACTAAATTTGTGATTGATATGCATAGTCGAGCCAGTTAGCCCTTTGTGTTGTGTTTTGTTTTATTCGGTATTGGGAGGCCTGCATGCCAATTGTTATCCCTTTTTGAATGTAATTTTAAAATTAAATTGTAGTTTTGTAATTTTAAATTTATTCGAAGACCGAAGATATCATGATAGATGACGCGAGAAGCAAACAGGAATCTTGAAGCCAGTGGGAGCTTAGAAGATTTTATTTGTTTCTTATTGTAATTGTAGTCCGTCCCTTAGGGTTGACCTTTGATTCTCGAGTGCTCTTGAGAATCAAATTAGTTCTGGCAAGGCTATTGCATTTTGTTTGTTGTTTATTGTCGAACTGCGTAGTTGGCCGATATGCATGCATGTGGATAGCGAACTCCGTGTAAAGGGTTACACTGATGCAAGCTTCCAGACAGACAGAGACGACTCCAAGTCACAGTCAGGCTATGTATTCACTTTGAACGGTGGTGCAGTGAGCTGGGAAAGCAAGAAACAAGACACTGTTGCTGACTCGACTACAGAAGCAGAATATATTGCAGCATCAGATGCAGCAAACGAAACAGTTTGGTTAAAGAACTTCATTACAGACTTAAGAGTTGTGACCAGTATCTCTGAGCCTGTAGAACTATACTGTGACAACTTTGGAGCCAGTGCGCAAGCTAAGGAACCAAGAGCACATCACAGGACCAGACACATTCTCCAAAAATATCATGTGGTCCGTGAGATCAGTGGGAGAGATGATATCAGGATTATGAATATTCCAACTAACGATAATGTGGCTGATCCACTAACCAAACCACTTTCCCAGATCAAGCACGAACGTCATAGTAGATCTATGGGATTAAAATCATTAGATTAGTGGTTTGTAGTAGTATTTGATTCAAATTAAAGAACAGTGGCATTAAATATGTGATTTTATGAGATATATTATGGGAGATGATTTGATCGCATAAATAATTTAATTTTGTTCTACTTTGTGTGATTTAGTAATCCATGAATGATTTGGTATCGTTCTAAAAGTCCATGAATAATAAAACTTAGGTTAAAATTAATTAAGTTTTATAAACTTAGGTTATGTATAATCAATTCAATTCAATTACATTCCATGAATAATAAAACTAAGGTTAAAATTAATAAAGTAATTCTATAAACTTAGGTTATATATAATCATTTCCATTCCATTCCATGAATAATAAAACCTAGGTTAAAATTAATCAAGTTTTATAAACTTAGGTTATATATAATCAATTCAATTACAATCCATTACGTGAATAATAAAACTTAGGTTAAAATTAATCAAATAATTTTATAAACTTAGGATATATATTGAATTCAATTAAATTCCATTACATGAATAATAAAACTTAGGTTAAGATTAATCAAGTAATTCTATAAAATTAGGTTATATATAATCAATTCAATTACATTCCATTCCATGAATAATAAATCTTAAGTTAAAATTAATCAAGTAATTTTATAAACTTAGGTATATATAATCAATTCAATTCCATTCCATTCCATGAATAATAAAACTTAGGTTAAAACTAATTAAGTAATTTTATAAACTTAGTTATAAAACATTTATCAGCTTGAGAAAATGCACTAACAGCTTGAGAAATTGAACTAACAGTTCGAGATTTGCAAAAACAGACTTTCTCAATTGAACTGAAGTGAATAATAAAATTAGGTTAAAAATAATAAAGTAATTTTATAAACTTAGGTTATATATAATCTGTTCTGTTCCATTACATTAATAATAAAACTTAGGTTAAAATTAATCAAGTTTTATAAACTTAGGTTATATATTCCATTCCATTTATAAAACTTAGTTTAAAATTAATCAAGTAAGTTTATAAACTTAGGTTAAATATAATCAATTTAATTTCATTCCATTCCATGAATAATAATACTTAGGTTAAAATTAGTAAAGTAATTTTATAAACTTTGGTTGTATAAAATCAATTCAATTCCATTCCATTCCATGAATAATAAAATTAAGGTTAAAATTAATCAAGTAATTTTATAAAAGTGGGTTATCAAATATTTAACAGTTGAGAAAATGCACTAACAGCTTGAAAAATTGAACTAGCAATTCGAGATTTGCAGAAACAGATTTTCTCAATTTAATTCAAGTGAATAGTAAAACTTAAGTTAAAAGTAATCAAATAAATTTATGAACTTAGGTTATATATGATCAGTTCCGTTCCATTCCATGAGTAATAAAAGTTAGGTTAAAATTAATCAAGTTTTCTAAACTTAGGTTATATATTCCATTCCATTCCATTAATAATAAAATTTAGGTTAAAATTAATCAAGTAAGTTTATAAACTTAGGTTATATACAATCATTTCATTGTCATTCCATTTCATTAATAATAAAACTCAGGTTAAAATTAATCAAGTAATTTTATAATTTAGGTTATATATAATCAATTCCATTCCATTCCATGAATAATAAAACTTAGGTTAAAATTAATCAAGTTTTATAAACTTAGGTTATATATTCCATTCTATTCCATGAATAATAAAACTTAGATTAATATTAATCAAGTTTTATAAACTTAGGTTATATATAATCAATTCAATTCCATTCCATTTCAAGAATAATAAAACTAAGGTTAAAATTAATAAAGTAATTTTATAAAACTTAGGTTATATATAATCAATTCAATTACATTCCATTCCATGAATAATAAAACTTAGGTTAAAATTAATCATATAATTTTATAAACTTTGGTTATATATAATCATTTCAATTAAATTCCATTCCATGAATAATAAAACTTAGGTTAAAATTAATCAAATAATTTTATAAACTTAGGTTATAAAATACTTAAAAGTTGAGAAAATGGTCTAACAGCTTGAGAAATTGAACTAGCAGTTCGAGATTTGCAAAAACTGATTTTCTAAATTTTACTCAAGTGAATAATAAAACTTAGGTTAAAATTAATCGAGTAATTTTATAAACTTAGGTTATATATAATCAGTTCCGTTCCATTTCATGAATAATAAAACTTAGGTTATATATAATCAGTTCCGTTCCATTTCATGAATTATAAACTTAGGTTATAATTAATCAAGTTTTATAAACTTAGGTTATATATTCCATTCGATTCCATGAATAATAAAACTTAGGTTAAAATTAATCAAGTAATTTTATAAACTTAGGTTATATATAATCAATTCAGTGCCATTCCATTTCATGAATAATACAACTTAGGTTAAAAATAATCAAATATATTTATAAACTTAGGTTATATATAATCAATTCCATTCCATTCCATGAATAATAAAACTTAGGTTAAAATTAATCAAGTTTTTTAAACTTAGGATATATATTCCATTCCACTCCATGAATAATTAAACTTAGGTTAAAATTAATAAAGTTTTATAAACTTAGGTTATATATAATCAATTCTATTCCATTCTATTCCATGAATAATAAAACTATGGTTCAAAATAATAAAGTAATTTTATAAAACTTAGGTTATATATAATCAATTCAATTACATTCCATTCCATGAATAATAAAACTTAGATTAAAATTGATCATATAATTTTATAAACTTAGGTTATATATAATCAATTCAATAAAATTCCATTCCATGAATAATAAAACATAGGTTAAAAATAATCAAGTTTTATAAACTTAAGTTATATATTATCAATTCAATTCCATTGCATTCCATGAATAATAAAACTAAGGTTAATGTTAGATATTTAATTTCGATCATGTGGACTTATTTTCTAATAATTATTTTGATAATGTTAGTCTTGTATTTGTTTCCTTGTTAGTTTATTTCTATGTAAAAGTCAAGGGACTAAAAAAGACAATGTTCCATAGTTAATTAAAGGAGCCTAGAAATAGGCTCCTAGGGTTTGTAAAACTTTACACGGTTGAATATTCATTAAAAAACATTCCAGCCGCCAACTTTATATTCTCTCTACATTCTCTTTGTCTTCTTAATCATTACACAATTATTGAGCTTGATTCTTCTTGTGTTTGATAAAAGAAACATTTATGTGCTGATTGTTATTGGGAATACATTACAACAATTGGTATCAGAGCTAAAAAGGTGGATTTCAACTTGCAAACTTTCAGATTCTGCTGGGTTTTTCTTCCTCATCATCGTGTTCTTCATTTTTCATCCGGTTAGATCTTTGAATCCTCTCCTTTCTGCTGTTTTGTGTGATATTATTGTCATATAATCATCACATCACCATCCTCTACTCATTTAGAGCTTATTAGGTTCACTCTTTCCATCAAAATCATCATTAAAATCGGCTGTAATTCATACCATCCTGTAGCATTTCGGACCTAATTTCGGACCATCTAAGACCCTAGTTCGGACCTCATTTCGGTCCATTTCGGTCCACATTTAGGTGTATTTCGGACCATCCTAGTGCCTATTTCGGACCCTAATTCGGTCCCATCCGAACTTCGGACCATCCGAAGTTCAGATCAGGCACTTTCATTTTCTTCATTTGACTTGTGCTTTCATTTCTATTCTCATTTCGGACCATTTCCAGTTCGGACCAACCGAATCCGGACCATCCGAATTCGGTCCCCCTTCCTGGAAAATTTCCTATGTCTCCACCCGAAATACCCACTGTTCACCCGAATCCGGACCATCGGAATTTGGTTCCTTCATCCATCCGCAGTCCACACTGTTCATCCGAATCCGGTTCATCCGAATTCGGTTCCTCAGTCTTCAATCATCCAAATCAGGTCTCTGTCCGAACCAGTGTGTTCATCCGAATTCGGTCCCTGTCCAAATTGCTATCCATCCGAATTCGGCTCAATCCGAACTCAGAACCTTCATCCGAATTAGTACCATCCAGTGTACTATTCATCCGCAGTCCAGTCCATCCGATTCAAGTTTCCACCTTTAAGATCTTATTTGTTCAATCAGCACCCTCCATCATGTCTCGTGAAGCTCTCGTACTCGGATCCAAGAACAAACCACCTGTGCTGTATCCTGACGAGTATGAACATTGGAAATCCCGGTTCCTCATTTTGTCGGATGCAACCCCTTGGAAACCTAATGCTTCAATCCATCTCTGAGGGCCCCGTTATCTACTATCGGGAAATCGCGGCTAGACCCGAGGCTGACCCCCCTGTTCTCGCATCTAAGGTTGAAAGAGAACCAGCTAATGACGCCGAGCGTGATAGGCAGCATGCCGATAAGAGGGCTGAGTATCTGATCTTTTAGGCCCTCCCCACTGATATCTTAGTCGGAGTGGACAGGAAAATGTCTGCTAAAGAAATGTGGGACGGGCTAGAGGTACAAATGCTGGGGGCAGATCTCGATCGTGCTAAAATAGAGGAAGCTAAGGCTAAGTTTACAGAATTCCGAGCCAAAGATGGGGAATCTCTGCAGGCTACGTTCACAAGGTTTTGTGCAGTCCTAAATGAGTTAAACAAACTGCACATCAAAAAGGACAAGGATGACATAAACATCCAGTTCTTTTCAGCCTTAGCCCCCGAGTGGCAGATTGCTTGCCGGGCCACACGACGGGTCCTGAATATTCCTGAGGTGTCGATCAATGTCTTCTTTAAAGAGCTAAAAAGGTATCAAGGGGATGTGGATCACTAGAAACAGATGGCCAATTAGCTCGCATCTTTACTGTTATCTGCTAACACTGGCATCAAACCCAATGATTCCCTAGCCTTTATCTCTAACATGAATATTCTCACTGCATCCTTTGCACAAGGTTCATCATCATCACAGTACAGGTATGCTTCTCCTCCGCGTGAGATAATGGATGAGGAAGAAGCCGTGATTCAGGAACAAATAGCCTTGTGGACAAATCGTCTCCAACAACGACGTTTTTCCAACAAGACTAACAATCAACTCCATTATGACACCGGTCCGCGGAGGTACTCAGATGACAGGAGAGATGAACGACGCGATGATTATCGTCGGGATGACTATCGCAGGGATGATAGGGATGAGAGGAGGTACGATGATAGACGCGACTATCGAGATGATCGCCGTTATGAAGGCGAGACGATAGGCGTGAGGATCGTAGGGATGACAGGAGAGATTATGATCGGAGAGACGACCGTCGTGATGACCGCCAGGACGACAGAAGAGAGAATGATTGTCTGGATAGAAAGAGGGATGAAAGCCGAGAACATCGCCGCGCCGATAAGAGGCCGGTTGAAAGGAGAGATGAAAGGCCGAGAGCCGATGAACCGAAAGGCGCCGAAGAGCGTCTCTGTTACAAATGTGGGAAACCGGGCCACTTTGCTCGGGAATGCGGCAACAAGTTTGACAAAGATGTCGCCTACTATGAGCGGAAGTTGGAAGCCGCTAAGAAAAGAACCGATGCCATGGCTCTCGTCGCCTAGGAAGACTACTGGGATGCTGAAGACACCGACAACGAGGATGATAAGGGCAAGAATTGTTATATGGTTGATCGTCTAGGGTTGGATCACTGTGCCATTTCCACTGCTTCAAGTTCAGACAATGCTGATGAGGGGGAGACAATGAAAAATCTACCAGCATGTCTGATGGCTAAATCCGAAGATCTCGAATGCTCATCATCCGGTTCAGAGACACAAGAGGTATATTCCTGTTACATTCAAGAGCATGTAAATAATATATTTGTAAATAGTGAATGTACATTGCACACACACATACTTGATCTACAAGCTAGGTTAAATACTGAAACTGAAAAGTGTGTACTGGCTGAACATCTAGCTCAAACTTTAAAAGAGTCATCTGAATTATATCAATCAAAGTGGTTAACTAATCACAATGTTATAAAACAGATGCTAATCGAAAAAGTAGATGTTCAGGACAGGAATAAATACCTTGAATCTTGTATGGATAGGTTGTCTAATGAAAAACTCTCTTTAAAAGAAGAAATATCTGTACTTTCAAAACAATTAGAGACAGTAAGTATGGAAAATATAGACAGTTTAGAAAAATATAAAATGATTGAAGAAGAAAGAATAAGTTTGTACTCATGAATAAAGACCCTTGACGATGCATTTTTAAAAAGGGGTCAAACTGAACAAACTATTCACTTAAATCAGTTAAAAGAAACTAGGTTTTACCATTCTAAACAAGGAATCGGTTTTAAAAATCCTAAATATTTGGAAAAGGCCCAAAATGTTTTACCTTTATTTTATGACATGAACTATATGGGAGCTGGACTTAAATCTTTCTTTTTTGAGTAATCAAAAGAAGTTTTAAAACAAGAGAATAAGAAACGTGTTGAAAATAAAGAAAAAGAAATTTCTTTTCAATATGAAGAACTTAACGAGAGTTATCCATCTAGAGTACCCACTTTAGAGGAAGACTACTTGTCAACTTATTCAGAAGCTGAATTGAAAACAGAACCTGAAAAACCAATTCCTCAACTTTATATTCCTACAAAAGTTCTTCAATATCAAATTACTGTTTTAGAAAAGCAATTGAAGTCGTCTCAAAAGAAAACACTTGATCTTCAAGATGCTCTTCTTAAGAGCGAAGAAAAATTGGTAAATCAAACTATTCAACAATCTGTGGAATTAACTGTATACAGAGAAAAATTTGACTTGGTTTCTCAAACATTGAAAGATTTTTCAAAAGAACAAACAATTTCTCATTCCACCAAAATCCCATTATGTCATCCAACAAAGGTAAGACCAAAGCTGGAATTTCTTCTATCATTTATAAAGGTGAGTGCTCAAAACCGTTTAAAAATGAGGTTTCTAAAAAGACTCAGATCCAATCCAAATCTTTTAAGAAACCCACTCACCAACAAAAAGAAACTTCTGTAAAGTCTAAATCTTCAATGAATACTGACTCTAATCGTTTTGTTCCTACAGATTATGTAAGAAGAGTTCCTAAAACCACCATGCTGGATTTTTAAAGTTTTTTTGTGAAGAAGGCAATAATGCCAAGTGAATTTGTTTCTAGAGATAGGATGTCTGTAATCTATGAAAACAATGTGTGTATCAATGTAACGAATACGTCTGTTTGTTTAAAGTACTCTTTCAGTGAATTATTTAATCTATGTCCAACTCGTTATAGACGATAGGTTCCTGAAATGAATGCTTATGTGCCATACCCTGTTAAAAAAATTCGGAAAAAGAAAATAAAAAAGGTTGCATCATCAGCCACAAATAAAAATGAGACTTGTCCGTTGCCGAGGCCCAAAACCAAAGCAAAGGTTAAAAAGGTCTCAAAAAGTCAAAAACCGAATGCAATTTCATCGCCTAAGGTTTCAAAGCCTAATAAATCCTATCTTCAATGGATTCCAAAGGGCTATCCATCCGGACCATACATAAATGCTAAATGGGTTCCTAATCTTGCACACGTGCCATATACATCTGGAACTCCTAACAAAAAGGGACCCATATTGATATAGGTACCCAAAGTTGTGTGATTTTTATGCAGATGGTTCTTGGTTACTTCTGATCAAGACCCGTTCTTCAATGAAATGGCTTCTAGTTACCATAGACTAGGACCCGTTCTTTTGCTTGGCGGTTGTGCTTAAACCGACACGTTTGGCTTCTGTGCACACAGCTCAGGACCTGGTCTTAACTCATCATGTTTTCTGAACATCTCGGTTCAGAACACGGTTTGATTGTAAATTAAAGATGGATCTGTTTGAATGCATATAGTTTTTCATTGTATGAATTTATTTGCTTTTCAGGCTAAATCCATCTGGTATATGGATTCGGGTTGCTCCAACCATATGACTGGGAGGAGAGAATTGCTATGCAACGTAGTTGAACAATATTGTGGGACGGTAAAATTCGGGAACAACCATCAGGCTCATATTAAAGGATACGGGGACTTAGTTCTAAATAATCTAGTCATCAAGGACGTTGACTATGTTGAGGGATTATCACATAATCTATTTAGCATAGGTCACTCTGTGATAAAGGACTAGAAGTAACGTTAAGGGCTAAGAACTGCAGTGTAAGGAGTATAAATGGAAAAGAAATCTTATCTGGTTCCCGTAACTCTAACCTTTACACCATTAACGTAGCCAAGCTCATAGTAAAGGATAACATTTTCCTCTTATCAAAAGCCTCTTAAAAAGACTCTTGGTTGTGGCATTGAAGGCGATCTTACTTGAACTTTGACAATATCAACAAGCTGGCTTCGAAACAACTGGTCAAAGGTCTCCCTGAATTGCGTTATGAAAAAGACCATCTTTGTGGAGCCTGTGAGAAAGGAAAGATGAAACGATCATCTCACAAACCAAAACCCGAACCATCAACGAAAAGAGTATTGGAGTTACTTCACATGGATTTATGCGGACCGATGCGGAACCAAAGCATAAACGGGAAGCGATATGTGTTGGTTATCGTTGATGACTACTCACGATATACCTGGGTCAGGTTGTTGCGATCCATGGATGAGACAGCTCAAGAAATCATAGATTTCATAAAGAGTGTCGAGACCCAACAGCAGCTGTCAGTTCAATCAATCAGATCCGATAACGGCACGGAGTTCAAGAATTCGATAGTTGAGGGCTTCCTTCGATCCAAATGTATTCAGCATCAATATTCTGCTACTAGAACACCACAACAAAATGGAGTGGTGGAAAGGCGTAACCATACCCTTGTGGAAGCCGCTCGTACAATGCTCACATACTCAAAGCTACCTTCATTCTTGTGGGCCGAAGCCGTATCAACAGCTTGCTATACACCGAATCGCTCCATTATCCATAAGCGCTTCAATAAAACTCCTTATCAACTCATCCAACTCGAAGGCCTATCGCACATTCAATACCCGAACCAGGACAGTCAATGAAAATGTGCATGTCACATTTGATGAGTTGGCTAAACTGGCACCCGAAGTTGATCATACAGGACCTTGCATTACACAAATGCCTGGAGACTCTTCTACTCATCCTACTTCTTTTTCTTCTTCCGATTTAGTTAATTTGTTTGATCCTTTTTACGTAGAATTTTTTGGTCCTAATGCTAATGTGTTTAATGTTGTCAATAATGTAGGTAATCTATCCAATTCAACTGCACCTCAAAGTTTACCCGCTCCATCTTCATCCACATCATATCCTCATCCATCAACATCATCCACCGATACATCCGCAGTTGAATCTACTCCTGTAATACCCTCACATATAATGCCAAATATCCTTCCTTCATCTGAACACTCGGAACTTGAACCGGAACCAGTGATACCATCACTTGAAACCATTGACCATGAATCTTCATCCATCCCCACTTTAACCACTGAGATTCCATCCGAGCACCTCTTCCACATGAGACTAAATGGACCCGAAGTCACCCAACCGATCAGATCATTGGTGATGTTTCAACTGGAGTCCAAACACGTAGGGCGTCTGCTAATGAATGTCTCTTTGCATCATTCCTTAGTATGATAGAGCCCGCTCGTGTGGATGAAGCCCTAAAAGACCCAGACTGGATAGTTGCAATGCAAGAGGAACTCAACCAGTTTGAACAACTCAGAGTATGGCGGTTAGTTCCCAAACCAAAAGACCGTACAGTGATCGAAACTAAGTGGATCTTTAAGAACAAACGAGATGAGAACGGCATTGTGATAAGGAATAAAGCGAGACTTGTTGCCAAAGGCTACCGACAACAAGAAGGGATAGATGATGACGAGACCTTCGCTCCAGTTGCACGGATCGAAGCGATCAGAATCTTATTGGCGTACGCGGCACACAAGGACTTCAAAGTGTACCAGATGGACGTCAAGACTGCCTTTCTTAAGGGTACACCCGATCTTGGTCTACAGTATCCAACTGGAACCGATTTTGATCTTATCGCTTTTTCAGATGCTGATTTTGCAGGTTGTAGAGTTGATAGAAATAGCACGTCGGGAGGAATACAGTTCTTGGGAGACAGACCGGTGAGTTGGTCCTCCAAAAAGCAGAATTGTGTTTCAACATCCACAGCAGAGTTGGTCCTCTCAAGTGCTGTGGATGAGAACACAATTATGCGATTATGGATTCTCACTCACCAATATCCCAATTTACTGCGATTCTCGAAGTGCAATTGCCATCTCTTGCAATCCCGTGCAGCACTCTCGAACGAAACACATAGATATCAGGTATCATTTTATTAAAGATCACGTAGAAAAGTGAACCATTGAGTTGTATTTTGTTGGCACAGAATATCAACTTGCGGATATATTTACTAAAGCTTTAGACGAACCTTGCTTTCAGTTTTTAGTATCCCATATCGGCATGTTGAATCCGCCTTCCAATAAAATATCATATATTGTCTTAAATAATTCTATTTCAATCTATCATGTTTGAATTTCCTTTATTTTAAAAAATATCTGTTATTTAAATTTTAAGGCTTGTGTCACAAAACTGAAACTCAGTATTTCCTTATCTATGAACATTTTCAATAATTAATGATCCTGACAAATTGCTGTGTGAATTGTTCATCACTGAGTGGGACGCAAACACAATGCAGGTTTGTCTGTATCTTTAAGGCTAAACAGGTTCACGAATTTAATCTGAAAAGGATAAAAGAAGAGAAGCGGTATTTATTTGAGGGGGAGTATAGTTAGGATGTTAATTTTTATAATTCTTTGTTTCTTTTTAGTTTCATTATTTCTATTAGGTAAATTTTTAAATTTTAGGTTGGTTATATTTTATTTTATTTTTGAGTTTAATTTAATAGGTCAGAAAATCCCAAAAAGATTTTAGTTGTTTATATTTGTCAAAAAGCCCAAAAATATTTTATCTTATTTATTATTATTATTTATTATTTATTTTATTTTATTTTATTTTGTCTTAGTCTAATTTCTAAAAGAAAATATCAAAAATATTTTTTGCTTATTTTTGTTTCAAAGAAAAATACAAAAAGATGACATTATTTGGCCCAAATTTGTGTTTAAAATCTTATTTCTACAAAATTTAAGGCCCAAAACTTTTTCTCTATGTGTGTGTTTGGTTGTGGGATCCGGCGGCCCACACTCCCTTTTGGGCGTGGATCTGCTGACCCGACCCGACCCACTCTCTTTAAAAGAGGCGGGTCAACGGTCAAAGCTTTTCATTTCTTCACTTTCAAGTTTCTTCCTTCTCTCTTCTTCTTTCTCCACCACCGTAACCTCCATTGCCATCGATTCAAACTCTCCAAACCATCACTTTTCTTCGTTTTTCTTGCTTATTTTGTCATCGGCACTATCAGGTAAATCATTTCTACCTTTATTTCAGTGTTTAACTTCATATATTGTATGTTTGATTTTCAAAATTTTAGTAGTTTTTCATTTCGGTTTTTCTTAATTTTAGGACATTTAATGTGTTTTGTTTAGTTAGTTGTAGTTATATAAAGTGCTCCTTACTTGGTTTTAGTCTAGGATCTTTAATTTCATGCATTTTTATCAAAATTTTAACTTTTCACGTTGCATGTTGCATGAATGTACTTAATGAACTGCTGCAATTCGGACGTTCGAATTCGGACCAAGCCCCGAATTCGGATGTCCCAACTTAGACAAATTTCAAGATGTTTCACACATCATCGACCGAATTCGGACACTGTGCATCTGAACTCGGACCACTGTTGATCCGAATTCGGTCCTTCAGAAAACTTTCAAAATGCTCAAAAAGTCTAAGTTTCAATACTGTTCATCTGAAATCGGATGGGATCCGAATTCAGTCCCCATCTGAATTATGTGTCCCATCCGAATTCAGTCCATTCAATTTCATTACATGCATCCCATCCGAATTCGTCCAGCATCAACCACATCATCCGAATTTGGTCTGTTCCTTGTCACTGCATTCATCCTATTTCGGTTCCAATCCAAACTTGCATCACCATCCGAATTCGGTCCAGCACCAATCACATCATCCGAATTCGGACCTATATCATTCATCATTCATCATCCGGATTTCGGCAGGATCCGAATTCGGGAGAACTGTTCATCCGAATTCGGTCCATCCGAAATCCAACACTTGGCATATTTTTTTAAAATTTTCCATTTTTGCATTTTCATTATAAATCAAAAATCCAAAAAGATTTTCATTTCGGTGCACCATTGATTAGAGTTAGGATTAGTGTTTGAGTGAAAATCTCTGATCTAACATTGGTCTCTTAACGATTGACTTTGGACTTTATTCAGTAGAATCTTATTCTACTAATAAAGACCCGATGCTTTAAACAGATCACACAGTTTCTATTTCCCACTTCTCTAGACTTCATATCACTGTCTTATCATTTAAAGTCTTTTGTTCTAACTTTGATGCACCTTTTCAGGATACATGGAACCAGCTGTCGTTCTAACCTTACCCCATCCTCCCATTCCTAACAACAACGCTCAATTACCCAAACAATCCATTCTCCCTCAAGCCGAGTTTGTCGAGTTCATACCCCATAACTGGCAGCCTGATGTGTCCATCCTCACCAAAGAACCCCAAACTCTAGCCTTCGACAGTCTCACTCACCACCCCATATACTACTCCCTTTCAACAGCCATCGTCGTTCCCCAAATCTATCTGCAACAATTTTGGAACCGATTGCAGTTTGTCCCCGATGTCGAACCTCACTTCACCTCCACCATCGACTGTGTTCCAGTCAAACTCACCACCGCCGCCATACGCCATATACTTCACCTACCTCCCGAAGCCTTTTTGCCAACTCGTTTTCAATTTGCTTCCATTCCTTCCGTCCAAGAAACCCTCTCAGAAATACAAACCTTGGGATATGACGGCCCTCTTACCAAACCCTCCGATTTCAAAACAAAGAATCTCCAATCTCATTGGAGGATTCTGTTCGACGTCATCAATAAATGCTTCACTGCAATGCATTCTGGCCACGACTCTGCATCGACTCAAGTCCTAGCCATGTTCACCGGCTTTGCATTCGACCGCCACGTGGATTATGCAACATTCCTCTTTGAGGAATTAAAGAGAGTTCATATGGATAGAGGCACCAAACGAGGCCGCAAATATATCCCTCTCCAACGTTTCCTACATCTCATCATTCAATATGTCATGGATACCGATGACGACATTCATGAGCGTCCTGAGGCCGATGTCTACCCTATAGTGGCAATCCAGAAGCTTAATCTGCCGAAGGGGGCACCTTCTGTGCCAATAATGACTATCCCACTGTCCCTTATTCTAAGGGCAGTGCAATCGGAAAGGGTTCGGGTCTATATACGAGAGTTTTATCCGGATGAGGCTCTACTAGAACCGACTGAGCCTAGCCAGTCCGAAGGTGAGGTTCAGTTGAGTGAGGAAGAGGTAGATGCGGCGGAAGTAAATCAATCCATGGGGTTAGGTGAGCGGGAGACTGTGTTTCTGAGCGAGGGAGGAGTAGGTGAGGCAGCAAAGGCGGCGGATTCAGAACGAACCATCTCTGTTGTACGAGGGTTAGAAGTAACATCTGAGAGTGACCGCAACCCTATCAGCCGGACAACCCACTCGAAGATCATTAGTCCGATAGTCGAACTAACCCCCACCACCCACTTAGCATCCTCCCAACAGGGTGCTATTTCATTCCACGGGGACATACCACATATGCCATCGCCCTCTCATTCGGAGAGTGGCGGTGTTGAACGAGGTCACACTCTGCCCCACGTGACCGACCCTCTTTCTATCATGATTCGCTCCCCACAAATACACACATTGCACGATACCTTTGTGGCATCCCCTAGAGCTGCCTCTGTGGCAGCTCCACAAACTTCTGGATCTGCGCATCCCATCGGGGAGCCAGAAATGACAGAAGGAAGACCTGAAGTGGCTTCATCAATGCCATCCACTTCAGGCCATCTCCCAGATGTTAACGGCAGCTCTTCGTGCTGCCGGTGTTATTACCCGGGCTGACCTGGACGCCCAGAAGGAGGCTGCTGAAGAACGACATACCGCCCTTCTCTCATTTCTTAAGGGTAAAGGTGTCGCTTCTGAGGATGTGCCTCCACCAGGGACCCGCTCAGTCCAATTAATGATTCAGGAGCTCTCCGACAAAATCGATGCGCAGAACCATCTTATCCTTCATGTCCAGGAGCAACTGAACTTCAGAATAGACCCCCTAGAATCCGCAGTCATTGACCTACAGTGCCGTCCTCAAGCTGAGTCCCAGAAACGAAAGCATGACGATCAGGACGACCCTGATCGCCATGAGAGGGAGAAGCGCCAGAAAACTCAGTCTGAGGACCCTATGTTGATTGTAGGGGGAGCAGAAACAGTATCTACAGAGGTACAGGGGTTAGGGGAAAAGATACAAGAGGCTCAGGAATATTTGATGATAGAAGACGAGCCCATGTTCGAGGGTCCAGCGCTACTGGATCCAATGACAGCTTTGGTTGAGTTCGAGCCCATTCACGAGAAAGTTGAAATCATTTTGTGTCTGACTCAGACTCCGATACAGAGGACAACAAACCCTTAATCATTCCTAAGCCTGAGCCCGAATCACCGAAAAAATCATCATCTTCCTCCTTTGATTTCCTAAACTCACCACCACCAGCTCCACAATAAGAAATTCTATCATCCATCCAAGCTCCCCCATCACTAAAAGAATCCCATCTAGTCCAAAGCCCGCTAAGATCTCCAAGTCCTCCCCCAGTCCAACAATCTCAACAACCTGGTCCTTCAGAAACCAAGAGGGTAGATTGCTTTGATGAGGCCCCTTTAGGACCCGGTGAATACAGGATAGATGATTTATACTGGGTAGACCAATTTTCAAAGGGGAAAGTACAAACTCTTCCACCTGAAAAGAAAGAAGAACTAAGACTAGAACGGCAAGGGATAACCATCAAATTGCTAGAAGCTAAAAAATCTGAAATAGATCAACCCCCCTTTCAGGGCCTCAAATAATTCCTTGAAAAGTTTCCTTCGGAACAATTTCAGAATCCGTTCCTAGAAGAACGATTTAAGATGGTATTCAGAAAGAACCCTGGGTCTTTCAGCAGACGCTTACTAATGGAACTCACCAACGTGACCAGAGCTGAACAGGTCGAATACTATCAATTAATGCTCAGGGAGAGAAGATCCAAAGTCTCAAAATCAAAGATAAAGAAACTCCTGACCATGACCATGTGCAGAAGAGCAAAAGTATACTATCCTGCCTTTCAGGTAGAAAGAGTAGATGGCACGGTTGAGGAGTTCTACGAGAATGATTTTGGATTTCATAAGTGTGGACGACGTTGAATTCTTACACAACCGATTGAAAAATCATATCAAAGAACGTCCGTCTTACATGACAGCCGTAGGTGCCCTTGTTCGAAGTATGAACCGCCGCTCTATTATCATGTGCCTCAGAGATTTCCAAATGGCGATAGAGAGTGTGCTGGTTAAAGTGGGCCTACGAGCACCTGATCAAGACAGCTTCCTCCTCGCCCACCATCCTGCCTAAAGAGTCATCTTTAGAGGAGGCCAGGGTGTCATTTTTGTAAATCAGAAGGGCTACAAAAGGTTCATGCGCTTTGAGGATCTTCCTTGTTATTCCGATGGTACTCTCAGATTGGTTAGAGCCGCGCTTACTCAAAAAGTTCAAAAATATGATGCTCAACCAGATCCAGAACAAAGACGCTCACCGAAGGAAATTCAGGAAAACCTCAGCGGCATAGAACTCCTGAATGAACGGCTACATATGAGACAACTGATCAGACGATTTGACGTCATCCTTGGACTCCGAGAATCTACAGATCATGCCAGAGTTCCAGGACCTCCACGTTGATTGAAAAGGGGGAGATTGTTAGATATTTAATTTCGATCATGTGGACTTATTTTGTAATAATTATTTTGTTAATGTTAGTCTTGTATTTATTTCCTTGTTAGTTTATTTCTATGTAAAAGTCAAGGGACTAAATGTGACAATGTTCCATAGTTAATTAAAGGAGCCAAGAAATAGGCTCCTAGGGTTTGTAAAACTTTACACGGTTGAATATTCATTAAAAACATTCCAGCCGCCAACTTTATATTCTCTCTACATTCTCTTTGTCTTCTTAATCATTACACAATTATTGAGCTTGATTCTTCTTGTGTTTGATAAAAGAAACATTTATGTGATGATTGATTGGGAATACATTACAACAGTTAAAATTGATAAAGTAATTTTATAAACTTAGGTTATATATAATCAATTCCATTCCATTCCATGAATAATAAAACCTAGGTTAAAATTAATCAAGTTTTATAAATTTAGGTTATATATAATCAATTCAATTACATTCCATTACATGAATAATAAAACTTAGGTTAAAATTAATCAAGTAGTTTTATAAACTTAGGTTATATATAATCAATTCAATTAAATTCCATTCCATGAATAATAAAACTTAGGTTAAAATTAATCAAGTAGTTTTATAAAATTAGGTTATATATAATCAATTCAATTACATTCCATTCCATGAGTAATAAAACTTAGGTTAAAATTAACCAAGTAACTTTATAATATTAGGTTATATATAATCAATTCAATTCAATTCCATTCCATGTATAATAAAACTTAGGTTAAGATTAATCAAGTAATTTTATAAACTTAGGTTATATATAATCAATTCCGTTCCATTACATGAATAATAAAACTTAGGTTAAAATTAATCAAGTTTTATTAAGTTTGGTTATATATTCCATTCCAATTAAAAAACTTAGTTTAAAATTAATCAAGTAATTTTATAAACTTAAGTTAAATATAATCAATTCAATTCCATTCCATTCCATGAATAATAATACTAAGGTTAAAATTAGTAAAGTAATTTTATAATCTTAGGTTATATAAAATCAATTCAATTCCATTCCATTCCATGAATAATAAAACTAAGGTTAAAATTAATCAACTAATTTTATAAACGTAGGTTATAAAATACTTAACAGTTGAGAAAATGCACTAACAGCTTGAAAAATTGAACTAGCAGTTCGAGATTTGCAAAAACAGATTTTCTCAATTTCACTCGAGTGAATAAGTTAAGTTAAAATTAATCAAGTAATTTTATAAACTTAGGTTATATACAATCAGTTCCGTTCCATTCCATGAGTAATAAAACTTAGGTTAAAATTAATCAAGTTTTCTAAACTTAGGTTATATATTCCATTCCATTCCATGAATAATAAAACTTAGGTTAAAATTATTCAAGTAATTTTATAAACTTAGGTTATATATAATCAATTCAATGTCATTCCATTTCATGAATAACAAAACTTAGGTTAAAATAAATCAAGTAATCTTATAATTTAGGTTATATATAATCAATTCCATTCCATTCCATAAATAATAAAACTTAGGTTAAAATTAATCAAGTTTTATAAACTTAGGTTATATATTCCATTCTATTCCATGAATAATAAAACTTAGGTTAAAATTAATCAAGTTTTATAAACTTAAGTTATATATAATCAATTCAATTCAATTGCATTCCATTCCATGAATAATAATACTTAGGTTAAAATTAGTAAAGTAATTTTATAAACTTAGGTTATATATAATCAATTCAATTCCCTTTCATTCCATGAATAATAAAACTAAGGTTAAAATTAATCAAGTAATGTTATGTGAAATATAGATTCCTAACAATCAATAAATAACAACAATTAATCAAGAACAATCAAATTAACACTGACCGAATGCTTTGATTGATGACAAAACGATTACAGAATGGAGAATGGGAACTGTTCTTGCACTGTAGCCCTAGAATGATTTTCTGTGGAATTCCGTGCGAATTTACAATCAATATGTCATATCTATATTCTATTTGAAAGTTAAACAACTATTTATATGCATTTTTACAACTATTAACTAATTACAAAACACACCCACTTTGTATTACATCAACAAAATACATTCCAACAATCTCCCCCTTTGATGGATAAGCAAAGTCTTTAGATAGATAATCCCAGCTTAAGCTCAAATCTTCTGATGCTTTTTCGGTCTGAAAGTCTCCATTCAATCTTTGATATGAACTCCACCATCAATCTTCTATCATTCACAGATAACGCTCCTTTCTTTGTTTTTCTCTTCCTGTCAGAAGCCAACTTTCCTTTCAATCCATTCAAAACTTTCTGCAATGTACCATCAGAAACTTGTTGAGTTCAACGCTCCTCGTCGCTCTTAACTTTTTATTTCTGTCTTTGTACATGACCGCATGATGCTTCACCATAATGACTTGATACTCTTTTAAATCTCCTGCAAACTTGATATCTCGAATCGGAGCTGTGATGTTAATTTTCCTCATCCCGCGTTCGACACCAATCTGCAGATCTTGCACAGACATCAATACAAGTTTGGTATGCATGAAGTGGAAAATTGTCTTTAGTGAAAATCTGCAGTGCTCATTTCTCTTGTTGCGGCACAATTCATCAAATAAATCTTCTATATCGACCAGGTGCATATTGAACATATCTGCTTCAGTGAACGTATAGATATTACCATCAGCCCTTGTGACAGTGAATGTAGGATAGAAGATCTGAACGAATCGGTCTTTTTCAATTTTGATTAAATCAACTATCCTGAATTCACTCTTCACTTTATCCACTGATTGAGTCTTGTTTCTCAAAAAACTAGCATAGTTGACAAGATTTGGCATATTTGGCTCCAGAACCCTAAACAACTTCAGAAATGTACATGGAGCTTGTTTCTTACAAAAAATTCTTTTCTCCAAAATATCTTCAAGATAGGGCAATTTTTTCCTTTTCTTAATGAAATCAGCTGACTGTCTTGCAGATAATTCAAACTTTTTATTTTCTTTTTACTGATTTCATCCTTATTCAGCAATGTGAGCATATCTCTTATTTCCCTCTGCACCACTTGTTGAGCTTCAAAGCTGAGTCGGTGTTGTTTCTGCGACTCATCAGCAAGAATATATTCGTTGAAAAACCTTTCCCTTACTTCAACTTCATTCAACTCTACTCTCTCTTGAACTATCACATTTTCAATCGGAAATTCTTCCACCTCCTCTTTAACTTGAACAACAACCTCAGGCTTTTCAACCGTCGGTGTTGGTATAGACTCTTTCAATATTTCTTGAACTAACTCTTCTTCTTCCTCAATCCTTTCAGCTTGAAAATCAATATCTGTTAAACTAATCACATCATCATCCTCTGATAACTCAACATACTCCTCTTTCTCACCTTCAGTTTCTAACCCTTGAATCATCAATAACTGATCCTGAACTTATTGATTATCATCATCCGAATCGTTATAATCCTCAAAATTGTAGATTTCTGACTGAATGTTCAAAGGAACTGGAACATCTTCATGAAGAATCAATCCCAGCTCACTTTGAACATCAGCAGGTTCTTTTGAGCTTCCATCTTTCTTTTCTCTAACTTCTGCCTCCTTCTCTGGGTATGTAATCATTAAAATTCCAGGTGTAGGCTCATCAAGCTTCCTCCTCTTCTCACCCTCATGAGGAGCATCATCGGAGTCTTCATCATGCTCATCATGTTTGCGTTTTGATGATGAAGCTTGAGCCTTACACGTCTCTTCAACTGCTGCTACCCTCTCAGACATATTTCCTAGCGCAGTAATCACTGTATACTCCAAGCTGATCATTCTTTCTCTCATTTCGTCAAACTGCTCAAATACGAAATCTTTCAATTCTTCCCTCAATTCATCAATAGCTTGATGTGGATCAGATTGCTTTACAGACTCCTCAGCCACCGACTTACCTTTCAAAAACTTATGAATATTAGTCATTTGTGCCATTACTTCAGATAACTGAGCAGAGACATGACTGTTTACTCCCGCAACAGCAACATTTAATGCTTGGCTCAGTGAAGATTTGGTAACAAATGGGGAAAGATTCACGACTGGGTCACTCAGACTTCCAGTTGACACAACAGTGGAACTTGTGAAAAGAACCTCTGTGTGGCCAGTGCTTAGAGTTGGCAGTGTTGTATCTCTAACTGCACTTCCACCCTCTTAAAGTGACGGAGCAACGAATGCTTCCGTAATTGAGGATGTTCCGGCGGGAACACTAAATTCAACTGCACTTACTTCAACAAATGAAGTTGACTCAAGTGTCCTATGTTGTATCGGATCTAGACTCTGTGCTTGAACTGAAGTTGTACACTCGGGCAGATGTGTACTGATTCAATATCCATCAAATCCAAAGGATTATCGGATAGAAGTTGTCTTTCATCCTGGTGCTCAATTGAAACAGTCTGCTGTTGAGAGGAGACTGAGTGGATGGTGGGGTGTGCACTTGTCAGTGGGATACTGACTTCTTCAATTCTAACTCCCAGTTGGGAGCTAACAGCAGATGTGATTATATCTCGGCTTTCTAGGTGTAGGACATCCCTCACACTCTCCTGAGCTATATGAACAATATCCATTAAAGCGGCTCCTCCCTCATCATGATCATGTCCTTCATCACCATCATCACCATCATAATCATCATCACCTTCCTCTGCTCCCTCTTGTATATTCGACAACGTACGTTCAGAATCTGAACTACCAGCTTCCTCCTCTCCACCCCTCACTGAAACTTCTGCTCCTCACTCACTTGTTGGCTTCCCTGAACTTCAGCCCCTTGCTGAAGTTCCTTACTTCCTATAACTCCTTGGTTAAGAGAACCCGGTTCTTGGGTCTCTATAGGAGCATGGTCTATTCTATAAAGTCTCACATTTTCACTCTCTTGGTCAGCATACTTTAATAAAGCTTCCGGAATAGGCATTATGTTTGCATTTTGAGAATCTGGCACCTCATGTAAACTCACCATCACGTAATCTGGGCATCTTTGAGAGTTTGCTCGTTTTGGTATATTCTCGTTTGCCTGTAGGATCCCTCGGATTAGAATTTGAATGAACCGTTGAAGCGGAATAAACTTTCTGGATCTGTTTGTAGTCTTTGCAAGCACAATTTCCTTCAGGTCTTCCCAGATGCATTGTGCATAGTCATAGTGCTTATTGAAATCGATGCTGTGGAATATCCTTAAACAATGTATACTGCATCTGTCTATTCCGGTGTGTTTAGATCTCATGCACCTATTAATGATACCGAATAGAGTGTACTATTCTCCATTTAAGCCATTGCGATGAAACTTTGAGCTCTTAGGGAGTGGCTTTGAATATCCCAAGCATATGAGATCATGGACTAACTCCTCATCTGACACAAAGTCTTCAAAATCTGCTAACTCTGGAAAGTTAACTGTGTCAATTCTTCTTGGTAGAAACAAGTTGTGGCGAAGTTTGGCCAAAGTAATCTTGGATTTAAACTGATCAATGGTTACCTTGAAATGGTGGAAACCGTCTGCTGGAACAAATTTGACAGTATGCCAAAATTGCTGAAGGTAGACTTGTGGGATAGATGGTTTGTATTGGAGAAGATATCCCAAAGGATGGCCTTTGAGGATATCTACAATGATGGGGTGACTGACTTTAATGACTTTAGTATCTAGACGATGGTTATTATCTTTGAATGGAAGGCAATATTTAGGTTTTACAAGCTGATTGTCAGGTATGATGGTTGAAGGTGAAGGCCTTGTAACAGAGGCAGATCGGACGGGTTTAGATACAAGTGTATGGTTTGAAGATGAACGGGAGTCGGAAGAATTTGACTGATGGGAATGACTTGGAGATGCCATTTGTAACCTGTACACAAATAATAAACATGTTAGACAATGCATGTAAACAAATGAAATAATTCAGAGTAGAAAAATATAACATGTTGTCAGAAATTATAAAAATTTGTGATTTTCAGTTTAAAGCATCGGGATTCCAGACAATAATAAAATATTATTGACAGGATTCCAAAGTCAATCGTTCAGAGACCAATGTTAGAAAAGCACAAACTTAAAACAAATTTTTGAAAAAATGTCACATTCTTCTGAAAACATTAAAAACCCAACACTTAGTAAAAAATTGAATAGATCGAATGAGTCTATTTGCATCTCGATTGACTCTTGAAACAACTCAAATTAGCCTATACATCAACTCGAATGAAGCTTAACCATTCTCGATTATGTCATGATGATTCTCGAATGAATAATTAGTCCAACTCGAATGGAATACATCAAGACTCGAATTAAGGAAGTGTGAAACTCGAATTAGACATGAAAGAGTATATGAACCAACTCAATTAAAGCCTAAGACAAACTCGATCAAGTATAAAGTACAACTCGATCATCCTTTCAAGATTGTCGATTGACAATGTGAACAACTCGCATGAAGCAGAAACATTCTCGATGAAAACATTGAACCAACTCGAATGAAACAGAAGGTTTCTCAGCCCATGTTTCAATCGAGACATGTATTTAAAATATTCCAAGTATGAACAACACGATTAACTAACAAAACATTCTCGAATAAAGACACTATCAACTCAAACGACACTAGGACTTTCTCGATTAGTGTATTACTCAACTCGAATGGAACTGAATGTTTTCTTGAGTATATCTTTATTCGAGAAAATGTTCTTGAAATTATTTTCAAGTATAAACACACTGATTTTTAAAAATTTAATTCCAGGAACATTTTCACCGATTAAAATGATGAACCATACTCGAAAATCAATTTCAAAGAAATTTGATTTACTGAATTTTGATTAAAAACAACAACAAAGTTGTTAAAAATCCAAATATCAGAAAAATGATGAACACGAAACTTTTGAAACTAAAATTCAAATTTCTGTTTGTGTGGTTTGATTTGAACTATGAAATTACAGATTCATAAACTGAAAGCCACCACACAGTTAATTTTATTTTAAGAACCAAAAAATTTGAAACACCATGAATACCGATATACTGATATACGAACATATTTACACATTCAACATAAACTGAAATGAACTATATAAAACCAAGAAACAAAAGAAATTACTCATGATATGTTGAATTTATCTCTTGAATCAGTCGAAGATATTTGGGTTTTGAGTTTTCTTAATGGTGAAGGAAACTTTTGAAGAAGACGGTGAATAGTGGATGTTGATGAAAAGTTTAATTTGAAATTTGAAATTCAACTTTATAGTTGAATTTCAAAATTTTCAAATTACCCGGCCCACTTTTGAATTACAATTTTGACAATTACCGGCCCACAATCACCAAATATAAATCCAATTATCAAAAACCCAATCTCTTTTCAAAAAAAATTTCAACAAAACAAAAAAAATTTCTGATAAAACAAAAACAAACAAAAAAAATTAAAACAGACTTAAACAAAAACAAAAAATAATAAAAAAATAAACAAAAAATTTAAAAATATTAAAATGCTCCCCCTTTAATTTCAGAATGCTGCTCCCCCTCAAATGTATATCATATTTCTCAAATCAGCTCCCCCTAAAAAATATCAGATAAATTTTATCAGATTTTCTCAAAATCAGATAAATTCATTATTCTGCTCCCCCTGCACATGACAATCCAGATCTTGTTAAATTCCAAAAAATTTGAACTTTTAAAATTCAAGAGTTTAACATCAGATTAGAATCAATAAAAAATGTAAATTTAAAATTATAAATTGAAACTACTGAATTATTAAATCTAACGATTCAACATACCCAATTTATATACAAAAAAATTAAACATTTTTTCATCTAACGCTTTGGTAAACAAATCAGCTAGTTGATATTCAGTAGGAACAAAGTATAATTCTATATTTCCATTTTCAACGTGATCCTTTATAAAGTGGTACCGAATGTCAATGTGTTTTGTTTTGGAGTGTTGCACAGGATTTGATGCAATAGCAATTGCGCTCTGAGAATCACAGTAGATAGGTATCTTCTGTGGTGTAAACCCGTAATCTTGCAGTTGACTCTTCATCCACAACACCTGAGAACAACATGATGAAACAACAACGTATTCTGCTTCAGCTGTATACAATGAAACGCAGTGTTGTTTCTTGGATGACCAGCATACGGGTTTGTCACCTAAGAATTGTACAGCACCAGACGTACTTTTTCTGTCCATCTTATCACCTGCGTGATCAGCGTCAGAAAAAGTAGTTAAATTGAATGAAGATTCTCTGGGATACCACAAACCAAGGTTTGGAGTTCCCTTCAGATATCTTGAAATTCTTTTTGCAGCAGTTAATGTGATTCTTTTGGATTCTCCTGATATCTAGCGCACACACATGTAGCAAACATAATATCCGGTCTACTGGCTGTTAAATACATTAATGACCCAATAATTCCTCGATAATGAGTCACATTTACAGGTTTCTCCGAAATGTCCTCATCGAGTTTTGACTTTGAATCCAGAGCCATGGGAGTTTTCATAGGAGTACTGTTAACCATGTTAAATTTCTTTAACGTGTGTTGAGTATATTTTGACTAATTTATAAACATACCATCAGTCAATTGTTTAACTTGTAATCCTATGAAAAAATTTATTTCTCCCATCATGCTCATTTCGAATTTCTGGGACATTAAGAATGTGAATTTCTTACAAAATTCAGGATTTGTAGACCCAAATATTATGTCGTCTACGTATATTTGTATTACTATAATATCCGGCCCCTGACGTTTTAGAAACAAGGTTGTGTCAACTGCACCTTTGTTGAATCCATATTTCAACAAATATGTTGAAAATGCATCATACCAAGCACGCGGTGCTTGTTTAAGGCCATACAGTGCCTTGTCTAAAATATATACATGATCAGCTTTCGAAGGATCAGTAAAGTCTTCAGGCTAATATGTATATACTTCATCAGTTAATTCCCCGTTTAAAAACTCAGTTATAACATCCATTTGATAAACAGTGAAGTTAATATGAGCGGCAAAAGCTAAAAACATCCTAATCGCTTCTATTCGTGCAACAGGTGCAAATGTCTCATCATAGTCGATCCCTCCTTGTTGACTGTATCCTTTGGCAACGAGTCGAGCTTTATTGCGAATGATTACTCCATGTTCGTCCTTCTTGTTTTTAAAGATCCACTTCGTGCCAAAGATAGATTTGTTTTTAGGTCGCTCAACAAGTCTCCAGACCTTCAACCGTTCGAACTGATTCAGTTCTTCTTGCATTGCAACAATCCAATCAGCGTCCAGAAGAGCTTCTTTCACATTCTTCGGCTCTATTTTGTTGAGGAAATTGGAAAATAGGCACTCGTTTATTGTGGCTCTTCTGGTTTGGACTGAAGCAGATGGATCACCAATAATATTTTCTGTTGGGTGATTTCTAGTCCACTTCAAAGAATGTGGATACGGTTGAATATGGTCTTGATTGGGATTTCGGTCTAAATAAGGAAGTCGGGGGATAGCTTCAGATGTAGTTGGTAGGGTATCTGAGATAGGAGTTTCTAAATTTTCAGATGTTAAGGGGGTTTCAGAAGATTCTGGAGGTTGAATAGGTTATACACTTTCAGTTGGCAAGTGCACATTTGTTGTTGAGGCTTCTCCAGTTTCTTCTGATACTTGTTGATGAGAATGATCGGAGACTACGACGGGATCTTCAGTAATCCTATCAGGCACCAAATTTAAAACATTAGTTTTGGGCTTCTCAAAGTAGTCTTCATAAAAATTCTCGATCAATTTATTTAATACAGAATTTTCAGCATTCTTTTCAGGTGACTCCATTGAAGTCTGCTTGTTAGGTTCGGATCCTGAACTGGTATGTTCAGAAGCCATTACCACTCCTTCATCTAATTTGACGTTGACGATCTCATTGACTGTCTTGGTTCGCTTGTTGTAGACACGGAAAGCGACTGACTCCTTTGAATAACCTATGAAAATACCTTCATCTGCTTTTTGATTAAATTTTCCAAGGTTGTCTTTGTCATTTAGTATGAAGCATCTGCATCGAAAGACATGGAAAAAGTTAATATTAGGTATTCGTTTATTTATTAATTCATAAGGAGTCTTTCCAAATCGTTTATTTATGATAGAACGATTTTGTGTGAAACAAGCTGTTGCAACTGCTTCAGCCCATAAGAATAACGGAATGTTGGAATACGCCAGCATCGTTCTTGCTGACTAGTGTCCGATTTCTTCGTTTTACGACACCGTTCTGTTGTGGAGTTCTAGCTGCTGAAAACTGATGTGTGATTCCTACAGAATTCAAAAATGATTCAACAGATTTGTTCTTGAATTCTATGTTGTTATCTAATCTGATTGACTGAATTGAAAGTTGCAACTTCACTTGAATTTTCCGGATGAAGTCTATGATGATTTCGGTAGCATCTGATTTGGACCTCAGGAAGAAAACCCATGTGTACCGTGAATAGTCGTCAACTATCACCAATACATATCTTTTCTTATTAATGCTTTGTACTCTCATTGGTCCACACAGATCCATATGTAGTAATTCCAGTGCTCTCTTTGAAGAGTGTTTAGATTTGGATTTGTGTGAAGCTCTAGTCATCTTTCCTTTTTCACATACAGCACACAACTGCTCCTTTTGAAATTTGAGAGTTGGTAGCCCTTTAACTAACCCGCCTTTAGCTAGGTTGGTTAATTCATTGAAGTTTAGATGTGAAAGACAACGATGTCATAGCCATGCTGTTTTAGATGTAGCTTTTGACAGTAAGCAGACATCCTTTTTCAGATTAATGGAGACTAAGTCAATGGAGTACAAGTTGGTTTTCCTGTTTCCTGCCAGTATTTCTTTACCTTCCCCAGATCGAGTGCTGCACCGATTAGCTTTGAAGCTGACTTCCAATCCTTTATCACAAAGCTGTCCAATGCTAAACAAGTTATGGCCAAGACCATCAACGTAGAAAACCTTCTGAATGGTAATTTTATCATATGCGAGACTCCCGTAACCTTTGATCGGACAAAACTGATCGTTTCCAAATCTGACCGTCCCACAGAACTTTTCTACAAAGTTCGTGAGTGTTTCTCTTTGTCCGGTCATATGCTTCGAACATCCGGAGTCAAGATACCATACATGATTTACCTATAAGATGAAATACCACATTAAGTACCCACTTATAGTTGGGTACTTTTGATTTAGGTAAATCATGCAATTTATGTTGCGTTTTCTCATCAGATACGTCTTTTAGCTTTACAATTGATGATGATTTAGGTACCCACTTTTGAACAGTTCTTTTGGGTATCCACTTTTGTACAATTCGAGGGGGAACTGTTTTTGAAAGATTTTGTTGTGAACCTTTTTCTGTTTGAAAAATGGGTCCTTTTTCTTCGGTTGCCATACGAGCTTATCTGATTTTACAAGTAATGATTTACATGCATCAGAATTCAAAGCAATTAAGTCAGTTCGAGAGAACTTATACAAGATCAACAAATTTATTATTACAGACAGAGTTTTCAAAATTGCTATTTCTATCTGTAACAATATTTTTCTTCATGGGCCACTCTTGTTTTATTTTCTTGTTTTTCTGTTCTCTCTTCTTCTTTCTCCAAACTTGCTTTCTTGAATCGTTCACAATATAATCTGACATACAAGAAACATGAGAATTAGTAATCTTAGAAACTTGTTTCTTCTGTAAATTTCTCTTACCTTTTGAAGTTTGGACTTTAAGTGCAATTGAGTTCTCTGTAGAAGATTATTCACCTTTTTAAAATTTAGGAGTATCAAAAATAACTTTTGTTTTCTCCTTCTTTTGTTGTAAAGTTGGTAAATTTTCAGATGATTTTATTGAATCTGTAGAAATTCTTTGCAGAATTTTAACGGGTTCTTTTTGATCATCTGATTGTTTGTTATAAAAAGGTTTTACATATTCATCAATTTTAAAAAACATTTCCTCTAAGGAATTGAAGTCAGAGTTCATAAACAGATCAAATTCTTTTTCTGAATTGATAGAATCTAGAGAAGTTGAAGATGATGGATCAGAATCTTTTTGTTCTCAGCATGTTTTTGTAATTTTTGTTTCAGAATTTTGAGTTCAGCCTTAAGAGATTTATTTTCTGTCTCAAAGTTTTTAATTTTCAATTCAAGATCAGAGTTTATCTTTTCTAGAATTGAAAATGGCAAATATAACTTTTGAGATTTAGTAGTCGATTCAGATAAATCCTTTTCAGAATATGTCTGAATGTACTCTTCTTTAATATCAGTATTATTACTTGATTCATTTATTCTGTTATAGTCAACAGCATTTTGTCTGATCTTAATCTTTTTGTTTCTTCACTACATTCTACTTCATCAGATGCTTTCATAAAAGTCATTTTAATCCTAAATTCATATATCTGACATCATATAAAGTCGGTGAATTGGATATAGCCTTTGTCAGATACTTAGGATTTTCCCAACCAATACCAGATTTAGAATTGTAAAATTCTGTGTCTTTTGGTTGATTTAAATAGATGGTTTGATCTGTTTGACCTCTTTTGATAAATTCATCTTCCATCTTCTTTATTTTCTCATAAAGCTTAGTTCTTTCTTCAAAATGGCATGATATTTTACAGAAAACTTTGAAGCTTCTAATTCTGCCATTCTCAGTTTTTCTTGTAGGTCAGATATATTATTATTAAGTTCATGTATTTTGCTTTGAAGTTCTTTTTCTTTGTCTTGTAAATCTGAAACTGCTCGTAAGGCCAATGCTTTATCTTTGGAAAAATCTAAAACTAAATTATGTTCATTACGTAACTTATTTTCCAAAGAGTGAGCATGTTTCTTTTTAGCCTTTAAAGATTTTTCAAATTTCTTAAGCATAAAGGCCATCTGCGTTAATTTCTCTTCAAGCATACAGGAATCATCAATTTCAGAGTCAGAGTTAGAATTTACCTCCGGTGTTTCTGAACTATCTGATTTTTCTGACTCTGAATCATCATTATCCTTGTTATTGCTGCATTCAGCATTTCCTACTGCCATTAACGCGAACGCTTCAGTTTCTTCCTCCTCAGACTCTTGTTTTTTCCTCATCCTCGTCATCTCTCAGTCCAACCCATACCTCATCTTCTCCTAGCATAGCTGATTCACTCATTTCTGACTCATTGAAAACTTCCGATTTCATGCAGATGTGAGCATCCTCATCCAGTATGTCTTCATCCTCAGATAACTGTAGCCAATGGTCATCCTCTGCCATAAGATCTTTTCCAGCTTCCTTTTCTTTGGCTAGAAGAGCCTTTCTTGTATAGTAGTCAGAGTTTTTGACTACTGACAGTCTACATTCACGGGCAAAGTGACCTGGTTTTCCACAGTTATAGCACTTCTGCTCTGATTCTTTCTTTGCTGATTTATCAGATTTTTCTTAGTTTTTCTGCCACTACTCTCACCAGTTTTTCATACTTTTCCTTCTTATCAAATTTCCTCGAGCCAGTCTTGTAGCGCATTTTGTTGTTGGTTGGCTTACGATAGAATTTCTTTTGAAATGCTTTAGTTAGCAGTGCCATCTGCCTTTTCATTTCTTTTATCTCGGAGTCTGCAGATGAATATGATGTTTCTGATTCGGAAGAGCTACTGCTGACTACTACCCTTTTCTCCTTTTTCAGCTTATATTTATACTTCTTTTCTGCCTGTAAAGGCAAAAGGTCAGCAGTCTCTTTCTCAGCTTTCTTCTTGCCAGATAATTTCCTCAATACAACCTCTTGGTAGTTATTGAGGTTTTCAAAAATCATATGAAAATCCATCTCTTCAAAGTCCTTTGTCTGTTGGATTATCATGGCATACTTCTCACATTCTGGGTTCAGTACGTTTAAGAACTTGACATTGATATCCAGATTGGACTTTGTCACTCCAATTCTTTTCATCTCACTTACCAGACTAACAAACCTCAGGTAAGTGTTTTCCAGTAATTCTCCTTCTCGAGCTCAAAAATTCTCGAATGTCCTCAGACTGTTTCTTGCTCTGTTTGTTGCAGTTCTGTCAGATCCCCTCATAAGTTAACACACCTCATCCCATATGGATTTGATGGTCTTTGTGTTTGTAAGACATGTATAGATGTCATTGGGGATTGAGACCAGTAAGAATTTCCTGGCTGTTTTATCCCCTAACTTTCTTTTCTTCTGTGCCTCAGTTAAGTTTGTAACCTTCTTGGTGGAATTGGGGGATTTCCAGTTGGTACTCCAGGAATTGTTTCCATGAATACAGCTGGTCCTTCTGTTAAGGACTTTAACATTTCTTCCGACAGATCATGAAAACTTATGAATTCTAAAAATCTCTCCCTCCATTGAACGTATTCTCCCCGATAGAGAATTGGGGGTTTAGTCTCTGATCCCATGGCAAGAGCGTCTTTTGACATTGTGATTGATATTTAGGAAACTATCCAAGATCTAATGAAATTTGATTGAAATTGAAACTGTTGATCAACTATTGAAAATTGATCAACCTTTGAAAGAATGTTGAGTGAAACTCGATTGAATCAGATGATCAACTCGAATGATAAGTTGATCAACTCGATCAAAGAATGAGTAAAACTCAAACCAGTGTACAATTAACTCGAATCTATAACAAATGAACTTGTTAGAAGCAATAATCAACTCGAATCAAGTAGTGATTAAACTCGAATGACTCAGTGTAAGACTCGATTGATTCTATGCAAGACTCGATTGATTGTATGCTAAACTTGAATGATTCTTTGTTAAACTCGAATGAACTTTGTGTTCAACTTGAATTAGCTTTGTGTGAAACTTGAATTAGCTTTGAGTGAAACTCGAATTAGCTTTGTGTGAAACTCGAATTATGTTTCTGTGAAACTCGAATTAAGTTTCTGTGAAACTCGAATTAAGTTTCTGTGAAACTCGCATGAGACTAAGTACAACTCGAATTAAGTTTCTGTGAGCTTCTGTGCAACTCGATTGATACGGTGATTAATTTCTTGTTGAAATTAACTTTGGATCAACTCGAACTTATTTCAGTTCAACTCGAATGAAATGAGAGTCAACTCGAATGAAATGAGAGTCAACTCGAGTAAAGTTGCAAGTCAACTCGAATGATTAACAAGTCCAACTCGATTGACACTAAAGTCAAACTCGATTTGAGCTTGTTATCAACTCAATTGATAATATCAGTCAACTCGAATTCCACATAAACATATAATAATTCGAGTTTCTTGGTTTTTCAGATTTTTTAAGTCTGAAATTCAATTTAATTTGTAAAACACAGCTATTTTTAACCAAATTGAAATTGAAGGTAAGGATTATGATTTCAAACACTTTTTGTGAAAATATATTGTCCAAAAACAGATCTAAAAGTGCCTTTTTCAATAAAACAGTGAAGAACTTTAGGTTTTTCAAAATTTCAGAAAAATCACTAGATCTTTTTCTGTGTTTGATGAATCAAAACAAAATTATATTCAATTGAATCGATTAGCTATCCTTTTCCTCCGATCCAAATTTCAGACTCTATAATCAACAGAATAAAAACCCTTGATGATTATTAGGTTTTTCAAAAAAATATTCCAGAACACTGTTCGAAAAATTCAATTTCAGATCAAAAATTCACCCCTAGATGCTCAGATACCAATTGTGAAATATAGATTCCTAGCAATCAATCAATAACAACAATTAATCAAGAACAATCAAACAATTAACACTGACCGAATGCTTTGATTGATGACAAAACGATTACAGAATGGAGAATGGAAACTGTTCTTGCACTGTAGCCCTAGAATGATTCTCTGTCGAATTCCGTGCGAATTTACAATCAATATCTCATATCTATATTCTATTTGAAAGCCAAACAACTATTTATATGCATTTTTACAACTATTAACTAATTACAAAACACACCCTAGACTTTGTATTACATCAACAATATACATTCCAACAATAAATGTAGGTTATAAAATACTTAACAGTTGAGAAAATGCACTAACAACTTGGAAAATTGAACTAGCAGTTCGAGATTTGCACAAACAGATTTTCTCAATTTAACTCAAGTGAATAATAAAACTTAAGTTAAAATTAATCAAGTAATTTTGTAAACTTAGGTTATATATAATCAGTTCCGTTCCATTCCATGAGTAATAAAACTTATGTTAAAATTAATCAAGTTTTCTAAACTTAGGTTATATATTCCATTCCATTCCACGAATAATAAAACTCGGGTTAAAATTAATCAAGTAATTTTATAAACTTAGGATATATATAATCAATTCAATGTCATTCCATTTCGTTTATAACAAAACTTAGGTAAAAATTAATCAAGTAATTTTATAATTTAGGTTATATATAATCAATTCCATTCCATTCCATGAATAATAAAACTAATTAGGTTAAAATTAATCAAGTTTTATAAACTTAGGTTATATATTCCATTCTATTCCATGAATAATAAAACTTAGGTTAAAATTAATCAAGCTTTATAAACTTAGGTTATATATAATCAATTCAATTCAATTCCATTCCATTCCATGAATAATATAACTAAGGGTATAATTAATAAAATAATTTTATAAAACTTAGGTTATATATAATCAATTCAATTACATTCCATTCCATGATTAATAAAACTTAGGTTAAAATTAATCATGTAATTTTATAAACATAGATTATATAAAATCAATTCAATTAAATTCCATTTCATAAATAATAAAAATTAGGTTAAATTTTGTAACAACCTAACTTTTGACGCAGTTATAAATTCAGTATTTCGAAACGATAATGTAATAATGTTACATTATTTGAATTATAATTTAATTAAGTTATGAAATATTTAATTAAATTATATAAATATTTATATTAAGAATTAATAAATTATTAAAAATAATTAAATAAAAGAGATATAATATACAAAAATGAAAGTGGATTAACTAGCAAATATAACTAGATGAAGTATATAAACGTAATTAAGATTATTTTTATTCATTCCAAAAATCAGACTCTTTCTCTCTACTCTCTCTCTAACTTTCTCTCTCTACCTTCTCTCTAAATTATCTTCCAAACCGACCGTCCGATTATCGAGTTTTATACGTCATCGGAAAGATCTTGAAGAATTCTACACGAATCTGCTGTCACATATTCAATTTCGTACGAAACTTGAGGTAAAAATCAATTTCTTAAGTTTTTATATATTTCGGTTTTGAACAATAAATTCGAATTTATTATTTTTATGAAATTTAAAGCTATTTTTATGGAGTTTAACTTGAATTTGTATAATATAATCGAACATAGGTTTGTTACGTAACATATTCGTGATTTTATGCCTAGAAATGTATGATTTAAAGCTATAAATATGAACAAATTCGAGATGTCAAGAACAAACTCGAAAATACATGGAACAAACTCGAATTTGAGCTAAATTCGAAATTATATTCGAATTTAATCATCAAATTCGAATTATGTCTTCGAATTTAAGTGTAGGTGTTCGAATTTATCCTCAAAATGAAATGGGTCTCGAATTTAGTATTTCCTATTTGACTTTGATGATAAAGTCAAAGCTTATAATTTGAATTTAAACCATGAATTGATTTGTTGCCATTAGTTTCGAATGGACTTCGAATCTATTACTATATTCGAATTCAAAGTCTTAAAATTTAGTACGTATTCGAATTAAATATATAAATTCGAAACCCACTTCCTAAATTCGAATATATTGAATAAAACACTTATAAATTAACAAAATAATTAGCAAAATGGGTATATACATTAATATATATATATATATATATATATATATATATATATATATATATATATATATATTGACCTTTGAGAATTTATGAAACAAAGAATATTAATGAAAGATGATTTATGAATAAACAAGTTATCAGAATCAGATAAAATAGAGATTTTAAAGATAAAAGATGTTGATATTGACAAAAGATTATTATAATAATTCTGGACAGGTTCAGTTAATTTCTGAACATTTATTTAAAGATTTAAAGCGGGTCAAAGACTTGAATTGACAGAGAACAGATTGAGATAAAATCCTGAGATAACTCAGGTGGCAGATTTTGCATCTGTTTGATAAAGACCCAACACTGTGAGTTATAGATATTCAGATTTAACATGCTTGATTTCCGGTTGAGACATATTGTTGATGTTAGATTAAATTGACACTCATATCATCAGCTGGATTGTGACCTGTGCACACCATGGTTGGGTGTTGCCCAGTGGATCAAGATAGCTATTTGACTTATCATTTCATATGATATCGCTTTTACAGTTCCTTTCAGATATTGCTTAAAGATTATTGCTATCATGACATTGATTACGTATGCTTCATCATTGAATATACTTGACATATTGATTCAGCTTGATTATCCCTGATTGGTCTATTGTTCTAGACCTGGCTATTTCACCAGTTCTATTGAACTTGGTAATGACCTCCGATGTTCCGCCACGTTGATTTACTGGTAGCTAGCCCTGTACGTGGCTGATCCCCACGATTTAAGCGTGAGCGTGGTTTGAACATCATCCGACTCTATGTCTTCTATGTCTCAATCATGAGGGCTGTAGCGGCAGCCAAGACATATCACGCTAGATTGATGATCCGCTTGACATGTATGTTAATTTGAAAATCTATTTACTCACTAAGCATTGCTTACGGTTGCTACATTAACATTTTTACAGGAAAAGACAAAGGAAAGTCACCTGCGGGACATAGTTCTTAGGTCTTACACGCTCAAGACAGAAGTTTCATAGACCTCTACTCAGCGACCCCATTTTGGTACTAATTGGATGACGATATTATGGTGATCTGGGTAGATTTATTTTGATAATATGATGGCATGAATTAGATTAGACTTGTGCCCTTTATAAGTTTAATTTAAAATCGGTAATCTGTATTAAACTTAAATTCTAATATGTTTGTACTGTAATTTAATATTCCGCAATTAATTACTCTATCTTAGTTTGATTGATATCATATTGCATGATGTGGGACCTAGACTCGTGAGAACTGCCCCGTAAGGGGTGGTCTTCTCAGGATGGTATCAGAGCACATAGTTTGAGTGAATCAAGTATTACGTGAGTATACTTGGTCTCAAACTGAAGCAATACATATGTATCAATCATTTAGGTGGTTTGAACTGAGATAGGATGTACAGAATATTAGGATGGGAAAAAGGGTACATAGATCTAAGTCTATAAACTGATAGTTAATTGATTTTAATTTTCAGTTAAGATGTCAGGATCAGGATCAGGTGACATACCAAGCAACATGACCCCACAGCAAATGTTTGAGATGATGCAATAATTGTTAGCCCAACACTCTGAGCAACAAAATAAAATAATGCAAGAACAGTTTCAGGCCAGAGATGAGGCGGAAGCTAAAAGACGTAATGATAAGAAAAATAAGCAAAAAGATAAGCAAGTCCAGAATGAAGAATCTGATTCTGATAACTCTACTCCTGAAACTCAAATCGAGCAGCCTAAAGGCTGTAAATTTAAAGATTTTAAAGCAAGCGGTGCCCTGAACTTTGAGGGTACCGTGAATCCTATTCAGGCGATGGATTGGATCAGCCATACCGAAGAGATTTTCAGAATCTCTGACTGCTTAGATTCAAAGAAAGTGAGCTATGCTTCTGCGTTGTTTGTTGGAGCTGCCCGTGCTTGGTGGAAGACTCAGAGAAGCATATATGGAGAAGAGGTGATACAGACTTTAGAGTGGAATCAATTCCTAGATATGTTTAACGTGAAGTATTGCCCGATCGACCAACAAGATAAGATGGAAGTCCAATTGATGCAGCTGACTCAAGGAACAAAGACTGTTGACGAATACGAGCACGAATTCTCTCGGCTTTGCGGTTACTCCTCATATCAAGTAGCTACTAAAGAAAGGAAGATGAATAGATTCTGTGGAGGACTCAACCCGAGATACCGACATCCGATGAGCGCGATAAGATACAAGAGTTACTTAGAAATGGTTGAAGCAGCTAGACAGATCGAGAGGGGTTATTTAGACTATGGCGATCAGCTTTATGCTCCATCATCAAACCCGACATGTCCTTCTCCACCGAAGAAGCAAAGATTCGGTAGATTTTTCAAGACGAACAAATCCCAGTCTCAACAGCCACGGCAGTATAGTTCACAGCCGAAAGCAAAAGCGTATTCACTAATGAATGAGCCACGATTCTGCAAGAGATGCAGAAAATCACACATGGGATTGTGCAATCCAGATGACGTCACATGCTTTGCTTGCAACAGAATTGGTCACAGCAGTGAAGAGTGCCCACAGCAAGGACGCAGATGTGCGAAATGCGGGAAAAGAGGACACTTCATGTATCAGTGTCGCAGCGGGCAACGAGGACAGTCACAGTCGTTAGCTGGAGGATCTACGATGAAGAGTTCAGTTGCTACTCCGACCGCAAGGACTCGAGCTTTTCAAATAACAGCCGAGGAAGCAAAAGAAACACCTGACGTGGTTACCGGTACGTTCCTGCTTAAATCAATCCCTGCGCGCGTATTATTCGATTCCGGTGCTAGTCGTTCTTTCATATCAACATCTTTTGCTCAAAGATTATATAAATCTCCATCGAAGCTTCCCGTAGTACTTGACATTGAGACGGCCAGTGACAGTTACGTTATGGCTGATTCTATATACCGAAACTGCACTTTACTCGTCGATAACATCGTATTCAACCTCGACCTTATCCCGATTCCGTTGAAAGAGTTTGACGTCATCATCGGCATGGACTGGCTAATGAATAACGAGGCTACGATCGTCTGCAATCGGCGAATCATCAGAATTAGGTCTTCAGACGGCCGAGTATTGGAAATCAAAGGCGAGAAGCGAAAAGGTGCTCACTTCTTCATTTCTGTTGAAAAAGCGCATAAGTATCTATCTAAGGGTCATGAATCTTACGTATGCTATGTCTCATCTGAATCTCACTCTAAAGCCCAAAAGAAATCCTTATCTGATATCCCTATCGTCTGTGAGTTCCCAGACGTATTTCCTGATGATATTTCTGGAGTGCCACCGGAACGTCAAGTTGAGTTCGGTATTGACTTGGTTCCTGGTGCGGCTCCTATTGCCAAAGCTCCCTACAGACTTGCACCTGCAGAAATGCAGGAAATGTCAAAACAATTGCAAGAGCTGTTAGAAAAGGGATTTATCCGACCAAGTTCATCTCCATGGGGTGCACCTGTCTTATTCGTTAAGAAGAAAGACGGAACTTTTCGAATGTGCATCGATTATCGAGAGTTGAACAAAGTCACAATAAAGAATAAGTATCCGCTGCCCAGAATTGATGATCTATTTGATCAGCTATAAGGAGCCAGCTACTTCTCGAAAATCGATCTTCGTTCTGGGTATCATCAATTAAAAGTCAGAGATGAGGATATTCCAAAGACAGCCTTCCGAACAAGATACGGTCATTACGAATTTCTCGTGATGCCGTTCGGTTTAACAAATGCACCAGCGGCGTTCATGGATCTCATGAATCGAGTGTGCAGACCGATGCTGGATAAGTCAGTTATCGTATTCATAGACGATATTCTGATTTACTCCAAAACGGAGGCTGACCATTCTATTCATTTGCGGCAATTGCTAGAGTTACTGAGAAAAGAAAGACTCTATGCAAAATTTTCTAAATGCGAATTCTGGCTCAGACAGGTATAACTTTACATTGTCTTGTGCTATTCCTTAAGCATTCTTTGATTGAACAAAACTTGAAATTCTACTTTGTTGCTTTTATAGATTCAATTCCTTTGCCATGTTGTTTCTGGCGAAGGGATTTCCGTCGATTCTTCTAAAGTCGAGGCTGTTCAAAAATGGCAAACGCCTCGCAATGCCTCTGAGATCCGAAGTTTCCTTGGATTGGCTGGTTATTATCGGCGATTCATAAAGGACTTCTCGAAGATTGCTGTGCCACTTAGGATGCTAACACGAAAGAATACACCATTCGTATGGGCAGATAAACAACAAGAGGCATTTGAAACGTTGAAACAGAAACTGATTCAAGCGCCGATCCCAGCTTTACCAGAAGGCAATGATGATTTCGTTGTCTATAGCGATGCATCTGGTACTGGCTTAGGATGTGTCCTTATGCAAAGGGGAAAAGTCATTGCCTACGCTTCAAGGCAATTGAAAGACTACGAGAAAAGTGCACCAACTCATGATCTTGAGTTGGCTGCCGTTACCTTTGCACTGAAAATCTGGCGGCATTATCTTTATGGGACTCGGTGTCAGCTCTACACCGATCATAAGAGTCTCAAACATCTTTTTTCTCAAAAGGATCTGAATATGAAACAACGACGGTCCTTGGAGCTTATCAAGGACTATGATTGCGAGATCCTATATCATCCCCGCAAAGCTAATGTTGTCACGGATGCTTTGAGTAGAAAAGTTTATCCAGAAAAGTGCTGCTATGCCCTAACTCCGGTTATATTCTCTTCTGATCTCATTGAAGACATCAGAGTTGCTCAAGCTGAAGCACTGAAAGAAGAGAATCTATGTTCTGAAAATCTTAAAGGGCAGCTACAATTTCTAACTTTGAATCATTTGGGACTTCATTGTCTCAAGGGAAACCGAATCTGGATCCCTAAGTATGGTTCAATCCGTAGCACTCTTCTATCTGAAGCTCACAAGTCCAAATTATCTGTTCATCCTGGCAGCTCAAAGATGTATTTCGATCTGAAAGTTGATTACTGGTGGCCAGGAATGAAGAAAGACATCGGTCAATATGTTGAAAGCTGCAGAGTATGTCAAATGGTTAAGGCAGAACACCAGAAACCCTTCGGGGATATGCAACCACTGCCAGTTCCTGAATGGAAGTGGGAGCATATAACTATGGATTTCATCACGAAGCTGCCGAAAACCAAAAGACAGTACGACTCTATCTGGGTAGTCGTGGACAGATTAACGAAGTCAGCTCATTTCATACCGATGAAAGAGACGTACTCTCTTGATAGATTGGCATAGATATACATCACAGAAGTAATTTCTCGACATGGTGTGCCGAAATCTATCGTATCTGATCGTGATAGTCGTTTCACATCTAGATTCTAGCAAGTTCTACAAGACGGGATGGGTCCTCGGATCTCTATGAGTACTACTTATCATCCTAATGCAGATGGCCAGAGTGAGCGTACTATCCTTACTCTTGAAGATATGCTTCGTGGCTGCATTCTTCATCTGGGTGGTAACTGGGATGACCACTTGCCTCTGGTCGAATTTTCGTATGATAACAGTTACCATTCTACGATCAAGATGGCTCCTTTTGAAGCTCTATACGGAAGAAAGTGCAGAACTCCCACCTGTTGGCGCGAAACAGGTGAATCGCCAATAGCAGGACCTGCCCTTTTACAGTTGACTCATGAGAAGATTCAACTTGTCAGAAGGAATATTCTTGAAGCTCAAAGCAGGAAGAAGTCATACTATGATAACCGGCACAGATCAATGAGTTTTGCGGTTAACGATTGGGTGATGTTGAAAGTATCCCCAATGAAGAATGTGGTGAGATTCATAAAACGAAATAAGCTAGCTCCAAGATTCATCGGCCCATTCAAGATTGTCGAAAAGATAGGAAACCAATCTTATCGTCTTGAACTGCCAGCGGACTTATCTAGAATACATCCTGTATTCCATGTTAGTCACTTGAGAAAGAGCTTAGCCGATGAAAGAGAAGTTCAAATACCACACGTTAACTTGCAGATTCATGAAAAGCTTAGAGTGGTTGAAGAGCCAGAACGTATTCTGGACTCGTAGACCAAGAAGCTTAGAAACAAAGAGATACAGATGGTGCTCGTCCAGTGGAATCCAGAGATGTCATGAAAGCAACATATCCCAGTCTGTTCGAACATAGCTAACTTCGGGGACGAAGTTTGTGCGTGGTGGAGCCCATTCTGTAACAACCTGACTTTTGACCCAGTTATAAATTCAGTATTTCGAACCAATAATGTAATAATGTTACATTATTTGAATTATAATTTAATTAAGTTATGAAATATTTAATTAAATTATATAAATATTTATATTAAGAATTAATAAATTATTAAAAATAATTAAACAAAAGAGATATAATATACAAAAATGAAAGTGGGTTAACTAGCAAATATAACTAGATGAAGTATATAAACGTAATCAAGATTATTTTTATTCATTCCAAAAATCAGACTCTCTCTCTCTACTCTCTCTCTAACTTTCTCTCTGTACCTTCTCTCTAAATTATCTTCCAAACCGACCGTACGATTATCGAGTTTTATACGTCATCGGAAAGATCTTGAAGAATTCTACACGAATCTGCTGTCACATATTCAATTTCGTACGAAATTTGAGGTAAAAATAGATTTCTTAAGTTTTTATATATTTCGGTTTTGAACAATAAATTCGAATTTATTATTTTTATGAAATTTAAAGCTATTTTTATGGAGTTTAACTAGAATTTGTATAATATAATCGAACATAGGTTTGTTACGTAACATATTCGTGGTTTTATGCCTAGAAATGTATGATTTAAAGCTATAAATATGATCAAATTCGAGATGTCAAGAACAAACTCGAAAATACATGGAACAAACTCGAATTTGAGCTAAATTCGAAATTATATTCGAATTTAATCATCAAATTCGAATTATGTCTTCGAATTTAAGTGTAGGTGTTCGAATTTATCCTCAAAATGAAATGGGTCTCGAATTTAGTATTTCCTATTTGACTTTGATGATAAAGTCAAAGCTTATAATTTGAATTTAAACTATGAATTGATTTGTTGCCATTAGTTTCGAATGGACTTCGAATCTATTACTATATTCGAATTCAAAGTCTTAAAATTTAGTACATATTCGAATTAAATATATAAATTCGAAACCCACTTCCTAAATTCGAATATATTGTATAAAACACTAATAAATTAACAAAATAATTAGCAAAATGGGTTTATATATAAATATATAAATATATATATATATATATATATATATATATATATATATATATATATATATTGACCTTTGAGAATTTATGATACAAAGAATATTAATGAAAGATGATTTATGAATAAACAAGTTATCAGAATCAGATAAAATAAAGATTTTAAAGATAAAAGATGTTGATATTGACAAAAGATTATTATAATAATTCTGGACAGGTTCAGTTAATTTCTAAACATTTATTTAACGATTTAAAGCGGGTCAAAGACTTGAATTGACAGAGAACAGATTGAGATAAAATCCTGAGATAACTCAGGTGGCAGATTTTACATCTGTTTGATAAAGACCCAACACTGTGAGTTATAGATATTCAGATTTAACATGCTTGATTTCCGGTTGAGACATATTGTTGATGTTAGATTAAATTGACACTCATATCATCAGCTGGATTGTGACCTGTGCACACCATGGTTGGGTGTTGCCCAGTGGATCATGATAGCTATTTGACTTATTGTTAGGCACAAAAAGGCCTCAGTCAAACCTGTTCTGCATCTGAGGGGGAGATTATTAATCAAACCTGTTGATGCACTTGATGGGTAAAAGTTAAGGCCTGTTTATGCCTTAATAATACCTAAAAAGTGATTTGCAATATCAGTCCAAAGCTGTGCTATATGTTGCATGTGTTGCAACTAAGACAGTTTGTCCAAGCTGTTCTGTCTGCTGAACAGGCTGGACATAAACAGTCTACGCTGCTCTACACTGGTGAGCAGCTTGGGCATCTTACAAGTGTTCTGTTCTTTGTGAACAGATGCTGTTCTTTGAGAACAGGCTAAACACTTTATGGAATGTGTTTCCAAGTCCTCATGTATTGATTTTGGCGACAAGATCAGTTTACAAAGTCGAAGACAAAGTGGAAATCAGAACTGCCCAGCCTGCCCAAGCTGTTCTGTTACATGAAGACAAAAGGTTATTTGAAAAAGGGTGACAGACCTTTTTTTTTATATCAAAATAGGCCTTTTTCAAGGAAGAAAGACGCAAAGTTGACATTCCTTATTTGGTTAAAGGCAATGCAACAGTAGACAAAGTGAAAAGACAAAAGTTCTGCACATGTGAAGACAAGTCTGCTTTTCAGAAAAGTGAAGAAAAGTTATGTGGTCTTTTCAAACAAGACTTCTCCTTTTTCATTCCGTCCAAAGAAGAAGTTTCTCTTAGATCCTCTGAGTGAGTATAAAAGGAAGCTTCTAAGGCCAGAAAGAATAAGCCAAAAAAAGCTAAGTGCTGAAGTCAAGAGTGAACGTGCAAGTGTGTTCTTTTCATGCATGCAAGCCTGCCTGTGTAATACAGTTTATTTGTGTCTAAGCTGTTCTACATAAGCTGTCTCTCTGAGTCTTGTAAACAAAGTGAATGCTTCTTAGTGAGTGTATTCATTGTAATCTAGTTTGAGTCTGTCTTAGACTAGTGAACATATTGTTGTATCTGTCATCTCAGCTTGAACCTTTCCGCATTTAAGCTTGTTTGTAATTAACAATCTGTTGATAATACATACAAACATTGAGAAAATAGTGTATAGTTTTTAAATTGCTGTATTCACCCCCCCTCTACAGCTTAAAGCTATATACTTTGGGAACCTCTCGGGACCTACAACTGGTATCAGAGCAGTTTAGAGTGTGTGTCATTCTAGATCTCTCATTCTCCCAAGTTTCCATGGACAACAGTGCTGCAAATTCCTCATACTATGACAATGGCTCAATGGGTAAACCTCCAAAGTTCAATCATCAGAACTTTTCTGGTTGGAAGTGCAGAATGATGCTCTACCTAGAGAATCTGGATGTACAACTACCAGAAATTGTAATGGAGGGTCCCTATGTGCCAACCTCTGTTACAACAATAACTCCTGCTGTTGAAGGAGCTGCTCCTGAGATCAGATCATTTGAGAAAGCAAAAGCTCAATGGTCTGATGAAGACAAAAGATTGGTGGCTCTTGATGCAAAGGCCAGAAACAATCTTGTCATCTCTCTACCTGATGATGTGTTCAAACAGGTTGAGAAGATGAAGACTGCCAAGGAGATGTGGGATACTTTGTGTACCGTCTATGATGGACCGACAATCACACTGGATAACAGGATTAACAATCTTGTTAGACAGTATGAACTCTTCTTTGCAAAACCAAAGAAGACTCTCACAGAAACCTACACCAGGTTTACTGCTCTTGTGAATGATCTCAAAGCGGTTGGGATCACTAAGGACAGCCTTACTCTGGTGAACAAGTTTTTGGACATCCTTCCTGAAGAATGGAATTACTTTTCAACAATTTTAAGAAATTCAGGAACAATCAGAAATATGGATCTTGTCAACTTGTATGGATCTTTACTGAATGATGAACAGTCAAGGCAACAGAAGAGAAATGCCTTGGAGATGTCTAAAAGAGGTGCAGCCTTTGTGGCTAATGTGAGACAGCCTGTGAGTCAGGTAAGTGATGTGTTCACTCAACCTGATCAACATAATGATGATAAGGAGGAGGTGTCTGATGAGGAAGACAATGCAGATCTTGTTGAATAGGATGATGAGCAAATGATAGCTATGCTTGTCAAAAGGTTCAACAAGAAAAGGTTTGGAAGAAACATGCTGCAAGGAAGTTCAGGTGCTGGCAAAAAGAAGGCATTTGATAAATCCAAAGCTGAGTGCTTCAAATGTGGCAAAACTGGCCATATAGCTGCTGACTGGGAGACTTGTGACTGGGAGGAATCTGATTCATCATCTGATGATGAAGACAATCAATGTCTAATGGCCAACACTGATGTCCCATCAACAAGCAGTTTCAAACAGGATCTGGCTGAAGCTGAAGCTTTCAGCAGCTTGGAGAACTGGAATCCTACAATGATGTATAAGGTACAAAATTTTATGGCTTACAGTTCTGAAGAAAAAGTAAAAATGTTTGAATATATGCTAGTTGATTTGAAAGCTGCTGTTGAGAAGCATGATGCTTTATTATCTAAAATCTCTAAGCTTAAAACTGAACTTAAAAGAAAATCCAGCAAACTGAACAGTTTTCATAAGTTGGAAACTGAGCTTGATGAATTAAAACACATCAACTCTATTTTACTGGAAGAAAAGAGAGAAACAAATATAAAGCATGCTAAGCTTCAAAAGATAGTTGACTCTTGGTGTCAATCTGCACAAAAAGTCAGCCATTGTATAAGTCAACAGATCCCTGCACAAATTCAAGCCTATCTTGGAGGGGATCTTGACACAGCAGCTTCCATTGTTGAGATTAATAATCTGAAAGAAGATTTATCCACTCTTGGTGAGCTTCCAAACACTTTTATTCAAAAAGTGAATGGTAAACTAATCTCAACAAACAGGTTTGTCAGGCCTCAAAATACTGACAGCTTGTGTGAACCTAGCTCAAAAGCTGGTGTCGGAATATGTTCTCCTTCAAACCAGCTTGCTAAGTACTCTGCTAATTCACACAAGCAAAAGAAAGGGAAACATGTCCAAACTGCAGTGGTGGATACTAAACCTGTTGACAAAACAGGTTCTGGGTCCAAAGCTGATGGTAAAAGACATGATAATCCTTTTGATGCTAAACATTTTGAAAATAAGTTTTCAAAAGTTAAGCAGACTGCTTTCAACAAGGGCAAGTCTCATGTTGAAGGCAAACCTGCTGTGGTTTCTATTAAGTTTTCCTATCATAGCAATAAACTGGTAATTAATGAAAATAAGTCTTTCAAAGCCAGAAAAAGTGATTATGCTGATAGGCAGCATAAATCACATCTCAGTAGGGGCAAAGGCAAAGTCATTGCTCAGCCTGAGAAACTTAGGAATAAGTTTCCCAAACATGTGGAAGTTCAAAAGCCAATTAAGCTTCCTGTCTTTGACATTTGTCCTCCTAAAAAGAGGAAAGAAGAGACAGACAAAGCTGTGGCTAGTGAATCCTCCACTCAAGCTGTTGATTCATCAAATAGCAATAAGTTTGCTAAGCCTGCAAATAGAATCAACAAAAATAATTCAGAATGTGTTTCTGGAAGTTCTTCTTCCAAGAACTCTAAAAAGAGAAATTGTTATAAATGTGGGAAGAAGACACATCTGGCCAAGGACTGTCCTGAATCTGAGGACATGAGGCCTGTTGACTCTGATGGTTCTCTCACTGCTGTTACAAGCAGTGTTGGAAACATATCAGTCAATGAAAGTGGTATCCAAGCTGATACCATTCAAATTGGAAATATTAGTGTGGATATTATAAGTCCATCAACAAATGTTGATGAAGTAGGAGAACTCATCTCTGTGATGAGTTCCCCTAAAAATGACTAATATTTCTCTTATCACTCTGCAGGAAAAACAACCTTCCCAGATTTGGTACTTGGACAGTGGCTGCTCAGGGCACATGACAGGTTGTAAAGAATTACTGAGTGATCTCAGGCCTGAAAAAGGGCCAAAAGTCACATTTGGTGACAATGTACAGGGATCCACTGAGGGATATGGAACTCTTAAAGCTGGTGCTGCAGTATTCAAAAGAGTAGCCTATGTGGTTGGGCTAAGACATAACCTTGTTAGCATGAGCCAACTATGTGATGCTGGCTACAAGGTTAACTTTGATGAGCACCTGGGTTACACAATTGGATCCCCAAGGTAAAGTTGTGCTATGTGCTCAATGAAAGAAAGTTGTGTATGTTGTGGACATGCAATCTGCTGATCCCACAACTGAAACCTGTTTTCTCACAATAACAAATGCAGACTTAAACTGGTTATGGCACAAAAGGCTGTCACATCTGAACTTCACGAACATCAACAAACTCTGTAAGAAAGAGTTGGTGATAGGTTTGCCTTCTATGACCTTTGTTAAAGATAAACTCTGCACAGCTTGTGAGAAAGGCAAGCAGAGGAAATCATCATTTAAATCCAAACACAACTTCTCTATTGATACTCCTCTCTTCTTAATCCATATGGACTTGTTTGGACCTGTAAATGTCCCAAGTCTAGGAGGAAGAAGATACACTCTAGTAATGGTTGATGAGTTCTCCAGGTACACATGGGTGATCTTTCTGAAGAGCAAAGGAGAGGCTGCTAGAGAAATTATTGGATTTGTGAAGAAGATGGAGATGCTGAACTCTGCTCAAGTGAAGCAGCTTAGAAGTGATCATGGCACTGAATTCAGAAACAGTACTCTTGAAGACTTCTGTGAAGAGAGAGGAATCACTCAAAACTTTTCAGCTGTAAGAACTCCACAACAAAATGGAGTTGCTGAAAGGAGAAACAGAACTCTTATTGAAGCTGCTAGAACCATGCTGTGTGCATCAGGTTTACCTTCATCATTCTGGGTTGAAGCTGTCAACACTGCCTGCTTCACCCAAAACAGATCCTTAGTGGTGAAAAGATTCAACAAGACTCCTTATGAGCTGCTCAAAGGGAGGAAGCCAAATGTCAGTTACTTCCATGTGTTTGGGTGTCCCTGCTTCATTCTGAATCAGAAGGACCAACTGACAAAGTTTGAACCTAAAGCTGATGAAGGTGTGTTTGTTGGCTACTCTGCTATCTCTAAAGCCTACAGAGTATACAACAACAAAAGAAAGGTGATAGATGAATCTATCAATGTCACCTTTGAAGAGTCCAAGAATGCTTCCACCAAAGCTGTTCCTGAATCAGTTTCAGGAGAACTTAACTTTGATGATCTCATGCATTCAAACAGTGAAGAGGACTCAAAAGCTTCCACTACATCCAGTGTGGAACCTGTTAATCATGATGGGCATGATGATGATTATGTCAATACACCCTGTGTGAATAAGTGTACTGACTTAATTACAAATGCATGTCCTGAACCTATCAATGCTGATTTTCCCAGTTCTACTGCTGATATGTTCAACAGTGGTCAGACATGTTCAGCAAGTGAACAGGCTCAAAACAACAGTGTGTCTGAAAATCTTGAGATCTGTTCAACAGGACCTGCTGAAGATGTCAACAACTCAGGTGAATCATCATTGAAAAATGATCCTAAGTGGATCAGGTGTCACCCCAATGATCAAATAATTGGTGACATCAACAAAGGGATACAAACACGGTGGGACAGCTTAGGGAACTTTTGTATGTTCTCTAGCTTTGTTTCACTAATGGAGCCAAAGAAGGTTGATGAACCACTAAAAGATGCCAATTGGATCACTGCCATGCAAGAAGAGCTCAATCAGTTTGAGAGAAACAACGTATAGAAGCTGGTCCCTGCTCCTAAAGGAAAAACCATAATAGGCACTAAATGGGTTTTCAGGAATAAGATGGATGAGCAAGGTCATGTCATTAGAAATAAGGCAAGACTGGTTGCTCAGGGTTACAGACAGGAGGAAGGAATTGATTATGATGAAACATTTGCTCCTGTTGCCAGGCTAGAAGCAATTCGTTTGTATCTAGCCTACGCTGCTCATAAGAGCATCAAGGTATTTCAAATGGATGTGAAGAGTGCATTTTTGAATGGAAAGCTGCAAGAAGAAGTTTATGTCAAGCAGCCTCCAGGTTTTGAAAATGAACAACATCCAGGTTTTGTCTATAAGTTGGACAAAGCTCTCTATGGTCTCAAACAAGCCCCTAGAGCCTGGTATGACACTCTTACTGAGTTCCTTATGAGCAATTGGGTATTCCAGAGGTAAAGTGGATACTACTTTGTTCATAAAGAAGGTGAAATATGACATTATGCTTGTTCAAATTTATGTGGATGATATAATATTTGGTTCTTCTAATGAGCAGTTGTGCAAGAATTTTTCATTACTCATGAAATCAAAGTATGAAATGAGTATGATGGGAGAACTTACTTTCTTTTTAGGACTACAGGTTAAACAAACCTCAACTGGAATTTTTATAAATCAAAGAAAGTATACTATTGATCTATTGAAAAAGTTCAAATTTGATCAAAGTTCTCCTTTTAAAACCCCAATGGCAACCAATGTAAAATTGGATGCTGATGCCAGTGGCAAAGCTGTTTCAGTAACAGCTTACAGAGGCATGATTGGGAGCTTGCTATACTTAACTGCTAGTAGACCTGATATTATGTTTGCCACCTGTCTGTGTGCTAGGTTCCAAACTGATCCAAAGGAATCTCATCTAGCTGCTGTTAAAAGAATCTTCAGATACCTGAAGGGTACACCAGGTTTGGGTCTTTGGTATCCCATAGACTCCAGCCTTGAACTAACAGGTTATTCAGATTCTGATTTTGCAGGTTGCAGGCTAGAAAGGAAAAGCACAACAGGTGGATGTCAACTCCTTGGTGGTAAGTTGATAAGTTGGTGTAGCAAGAAGCAGAACTCTATGTCTACTTCTACTGCTGAAGCTGAGTACATTGCTGCTGGAAGCTGCTGTGGGCAGATTCTGTGGATGAAGCATCAGCTTGAAGATTATGGACTTGTGTATAGGAAAATTCCTATTCTGTGTGATAACACAAGTGTCATAGCCATTTCCAACAATCCAGTATTTCATTCTAGAACAAAGCATATTGAAGTCAGACATAACTTTATCAGGGATCACATTCAGAAAGGTAATGTGGAGGTAAGTTTTATTTCCACAAATGAACAGCTTGCAGACATTTTCACCAAACCTCTGGATGAAACAAGGTTTAATTACCTTGTCAGCAAGCTGGGCATGTTAAACAAGAGTGACTAAGTGTTTCTCAAAGGTCTAAGACTTTGTGTGTTTCACACTGCTCAAGTTTCTTAGAACAGCTTAGGCAGAACAGGTTATACATGTTCTGTACTTAGCCATTTGTCTGAAAAACTTGAACAACTTGAGCACACATCAGGCTGAACAATGATAGTTTACTAGTCCAGCCCACTCTGATGGTCCAATCTTCACCCTGTTCACTCCTTCACACTGTCTCACAAGCCATTGTCTTGTAACCTGTTCAACTATTGAACACATCCTGCTCTTACAAAAGAGAGCAGGCTGAAGGCACAGTTTGAAAAATGAACAGCTTGAAGATTGAACAGCTTGTGATGACCTTGCACATCACAGGTTTGACCAACAACTTAGACCAAAAATTTTAATTACCTTTCTTCAAACTTAAGTTACTTAATTAATGTTTTATTTAACTTAATTACTGCGGATAATGTGGGTTACGTGTGTTAGTGATTAAAAAGGACTCAAGTGGTCTGACAAACGGTCTGACATGGACAACCGTTCCGTTTTCCGTTAACGACTATTTCAAATCAAACCGCCCAAAACTTTCTCTCTCATACACACTCACATTCAAATCCTATAAATACCCAACTACTGTTTCATCTTCGTCTTCCTCATCATTTCCAGAAATCCTCAAGAACCCTAAAAATCGACTAAGTGTCTTTTGCTTCTACAAACCTCAAAACTTCCCAAATGGCTCACAGACCTAATCCCTTTCTTCCAGTGTTCGTTGGTGATGATGTTGTCAAACACTCATCAGTCACCACAATGCTGACCATCAAACCCACAAACTACGTTGCAAACCTTACAATCCCCAAAAACTATGTGGGGAAAGCTTACGATCAAACGGTGGAGTTTCTGCAAGTTCATCCGTTGAACTATGCAATGACTGCAACTCCTGGTGTCCTGTACCAGGAGATGGTGTACGAGTTCTGGTACACCTGTGCCTACAACCCCAACATCAAAGTCATCAAGGGGACTATTCTCAATGGAACTCAGACCATTGAGATAACTGCTGATCTTCTGAGGGAGGTTCTTCATCTGCCTGTTGCTGAGTCATATGATATGCCCCAGCCTGAAAATGAGCAAATGGGAAATTTGCTACGCTTCTGTGGTGTAGCAGAACCTAAAATTGGAGCAACACTGTATAGGAAGGAGTTGTCCCCTACCTATAGCTTTCTGTTTGCCTCCGTGATGATGAGCTTCAGCAGCAAAGTTGTTTCATTTGACCAGCTAAGTCGTGATGAAGTCCCAATAGTCCTACAGCTGGTGGATGGGACTACCATTGATATGGCTCAGTGGATATCTCTGAACATGAGGAACCTGGTGCAACAAGAGCCAAGACCAGCTGCTGTCCGCTATCCCAGGTTTCTGAGCCTCATATTCAAGCATCATTGTGGTGAGCACCTGTACAATTCTCAACCTTTACTTAAAACTGCTGCCTTCCCTGTAATAGGGAATAGAGTTTTCTATACTCCTGTACTACCAAATGAGCCTCCTCTATCCACACCAATGAGGAGGTTGTTAGGATTGGTGGAAGGACCCTCTGCTGTGAGGGTGGATCCAGAAGCTGCTGCTCCCATAGGAAAATCCAAAGCCAGGTCCAAGCTTGTTAAAAGGACTCTGGCAACTGCTGAAGCTGGGCCTCTGAAAAAGAAGGCCAAAACAGCTCAGTCTGAGTCTGTTCCCTTAGCCTCTGTGGCTGAGGGGGAGCAGGCTCATCACCCTGAAGCCTCTGTGGCTGGTGCCTTTGTGGCACCTGAGACTATGGAACAGGCCAACCCACCTGTTTCTGACCCAGTCTCAAAACCTGTCTAGTCTGAACCCCTCATCACCTCTCCCCAATCACCCACTTCATCCATCCTCTACCAAAGAAAATCCATCTCCAAAAAGAAAACAGCCAAAACAACCACCTCCTCTGTTCCCTCTCAACAGGGTTCAGTTGTAAGAGAAGCAACCCCTGCTGCCTCTCCTATATTGGGAGAAGGTTCAGCCCCATTGGAGCATGCTTCACTCCAAACTGAGTCTACCCAGAGTCAGCCTAGACCCTCTGGTTCCTCCCAACAGGAACCAGTTGTACAAACGGAGATAGCCACATCAACTATCCTAGCCTCCCAACAGGCTGAGGGTATTGAAAGACAGGAGTCCTCTCCACTCCATACTGAGTCCACACTGTCCCCCACTCAAATCTCCTCACACCCTGAGTCTGCACGAGGTGCCCACGCTGCTGGTATAGACCAATCAGCAGCTCAGCATCAAACTTCTGCTCCCCATGATACAGCTGTTCTACGCCAAACAGCTGCTGAGGGACCAACAACCCAAGCTGATGAACCTCAGGGATCACACCACCCCTCTGGTGAGGCTGCTCCCTCCATGCAAAATCCATTAGCAGGTTTCACTACTACTGATGTTGAAATGCATATCCCATCTCCCAATGATGAGGTGCTTTTAAACGAAGGCACTGCAGAGGGAACCACCACTGGTCTTCATGAGCATGTTGCAGCACAAGCAGCATCTGAAAGGCCCTCAACACCAACCCCTTCTCCTGGTGATGCAGCTACAGCCGCTGCTGAAGGACCTTTTGACTCTTCCAAGCTAGGCCATATTACTTTTGCCCAGGCTATGGAACTTCTTTCAACTGTTCATCTTCCCTCTCCATCACACCCTCATACACCAGCCTCATCATCATCTTCTCCAGCTACCCAATCTAAACAGTCATCCCATACACCTCCATCTCCCAAAGACCTGCCTTTGAAGGATCAGCTTTCCTTGCTGACCAACAAAGTTGGTTCTTTGGAAACTACCATGACCTCTCTACCCTCTCTTATTTCAGACTCTGTGTCTGAACAGCTTAAGGGGTTCTTTAATTCGTTCAAAGACTCCTTCCCTGCTACTCCACAAACAGATAATTCTCCACAGCTGATAGCACTCACTGCACAGCTGCAAACAGTGTCCAACTCCCTCTCCTCCATTCTTTCACTACAACAGGACTCTGTGTCCTCAATGACAGCCATTTCCCAACAGCTGTCATCTCTCCTCACCTCTTGCAATTCTACCCTTCCTGCCACTCTGGCCAGCTTGACCACACTAATTGGCTCCCTATCTAATTCTATGTCCTCAAACCTTGCTGATGTGCAAGATTCTCTCGAATTACATCTTGCACAGCTTAAAAGTTTGCTGTTCACATAATCTGATAGGGAAAACATTGTTAAGCTGACCTCCCTTGCTGATACACAATCCTCTTCTCTTTAAACCTGTCTTTCCCAGCTTGTAGAGGTAAAGGACAATTTGGCTTTCTTAGTGACTAGCCTTGTTGGCCCCAGGCCTGCTGCCAAAACTGCTGGCAAGCCTGATGACTTTGTGTCTTCAGGCAGACCGGGTGTTGAAGGTGCTGGTACATCTCCTTCAAAGGGGGAGAATTCTTCTGCCTCTAAGACCAAGTCTAAGGGGGAGAAAACTTCCACTCCTAAGGAGAAACCAGTGCCTGCAGCACAAACTGGTCATCCAGCAGGAATCTCTGCAACAGGTACAGTAGAGGGTGCTTCTCATGCTGCTCAGTCTACTCAGGTTGAATCTCCAATCCCTGCTCAGTCTAAGGGGGAGGAATCCATTCCTGAGGGCAGGCCAAGCAGCAGAAGGAGGCATCTGATCCTAGAGGAAGAAGAAGAGGAGGAGGAAAGTCCTCAAGCTGCTACCACTACAGCAGCTAAAGGAAAAGAAATAGCAGAAGATGATCCCATACAGCAGAAATAAGCAGAAATCCAATTTCACAAAACCAGGGCCAAAGAAATGGGACTTCCTATGCACAAGTACTTTGAGTATAGAGAAGAACATCTTCAAGCCCTGGAAGTTCTTAGAAAAGAAGAAGAATCTGCCAAAGCTGCCAAATCATTTGCACTTCAAGAAGCAAAGAAAGTTAAAATGTCTACTCTGGAAGTGCAAAAGAGAATATTAAAAGCTGCTAAGGAATCAGCAGGGGAGAAGGAAGCAGAGAAAGAAAAAGGTACTCTGGTCTCAGTGACCAAGCCTACAGTGCCTCATGCAAGAGTTCAGTATCATTTTGACAACCTGGCAAAGAAAAAATTTCAAGATGTTGCTGAAAGAAGGCTTGCCAAGGAAGCAATTGTCAAAGCTGTCCCTATATCAAGAAAAGGCAGTCAGTGGAAGTTGAAAATAACAAGGATGGGTGCAGCAGGCCCTGAATTGGAAACATATGACTACACTGACGTAGCACAGATGGGGTACAGAGAATGGATTGAACTGGCAGTTGCTCTGAGTGAGTCAAAGTCAGAAACGGCTAAGACAATCAAGGCATATGTCAAGAAACTGATGGAGAGAGTAAAGAACCTTGGCCTGATTTCCAAAGAAGCAAGTGAAGGTGTCTTGGCGACACATCCAAAAATTAAGGCCAGGAGGACAAGGAAGGACACTGAAATGGAACTACTCCTTACACTGATTGAACAAGGCGATTATGCCATTGAAATGAAAGGAGTTGATCACAGCCTGCCAAGTGGAATAGAGTTTGAAGATAGCAAGATCATTGAAGAGCCTGAGCTGGGGGCATTTTTTATAGATCCCTTATCTCAGAAGAAATGTTTTCAAAGAGCTTCAGATCTATATAAAGTGGATCTGAGACAACTGGTGGCCTTCAGACTTGCAGTTTCATTCAGGCAGTCTAGTAAGTGGAGAGCATCCATCTGGGATCAGCTCAGAGGCTTCTTTGAGAGAGGAGAACTTGAAGATCCCAATTTCATGTTTATAAGAAGTGAAATTCATGAACTTGAGGATACTAGAGAGGAATTTGAAAAGATGTTTGAAAATCCCCCTCCAGTGTGATGAAGTCCATCTGCCATCTGGGCAGGTGAAGAATGGAAGCTGTCCATCAGTTGGACAGGCTTACCATTTTCTGCTCCCAACAAAAACAGTCCAATGTACATTAGTTGTACTCTATTTTACATATGTTGTAATTTCCTTTACATTAGTTGTAATATACATCTGTACATTAGTTGTACTTTTGTAAGAACATGTGTTGTTCTAATGTAATAAAAAATCAGTGTATATATAAACTGATCTTTTACTTTATGTTAATGTTGTAATTCTACTTCAACAAATGAATTGTAAAAATATATAGTGATTTTTGACAAGACCAACTTAGACTGGTTATTGCAAATAGGGGGAGATTGTTAGGCACAAAAAGGCCTCAGTCAAACCTGTTCTGCATCTGAGGGGGAGATTATTAATCAAACCTGTTGATGCACTTGATGGGTAAAAGTTAAGGCCTGTTTATGCCTTAATAATACCTAAAAAGTGATTTGCAATATCAGTCCAAAGCTGTTCTATATGTTGCATGTGTTGCAACTAAGACAGTTTGTCCAAGCTGTTCTGTCTGCTGAACAGGCTGGACATAAACTGTCTACGCTGCTCTACACTGGTGAGCAGCTTGGGCAACTTACAAGTGTTCTGTTCTTTGTGAACAGAACCTGTTCTTTGTGAACAGGCTAAACACTTTATGGAATGTGTTTCCAAGTCCTCATGTATTGTTTTTGGCTACAAGATCAGTTTACAAAGTCGAAGACAAAGTGGAAATCAGAACTACTCAGCCTGCCCAAGCTGTTCTGTTACATGAAGACAAAAGGTTATTTGAAAAAGGGTGACAGACCTTTTTCTTATATCAAAATAGGCCTTTTTCAAGGAAGAAAGACGCAAAGTTGACATTCCTTATTTGGTTAAAGGCAATGCAACAGTAGACAAAGTGAAAAGACAAAAGTTCTGCACATGTGAAGACAAGTCTGCTTTTCTAGAAAAGTGCAGAAAAGTTATGTGGTCTTTTCAAACAAGACTTTTCCTTTTTCATTCCGTCCAATGAAGAAGTTTCTCTTAGATCCTCTGAGTGAGTATAATAGGAAGCTTCTAAGGTCAGAAAGAATAAGCCAAAAAGAGCTAAGTGCTGAAACCAAGAGTGAACGTGTATGTGTGTTCTTTTCATGCATGCAAGCCTGCCTGTGTAATACAGTTTATTTGTGTCTAAGCTATTCTACATAAGCTGTCCCTCTGAGTCGTGTAAACAAAGTGAATGCTTCTTAGTGAGTGTATTCATTGTAATCTAGTTTGAGTCTGTCTTAGACTAGTGAACATACTGTTGTATCTGTCATCTCAGCTTGAACCTTTCCGCATTCAAGCTTGTTTGTAATTAACAATCTGTTGATAATACATACAAACATTGAGAAAATAGTGTATAGTTTTTAAATTGTTGTATTCACCCCCCCTCTACAGCTTAAAGCTATATACTTTGGGAACCTCTCGGGACCTACACTTATCATTTCATATGATATCGCTTTTACAGTTCCTTTCAGATATTGCTTAAAGATTATTGCTATCATGACATTGATTACGTATGCTTCATCATTGCATATACTTGACATATTGATTCAACTTGATTAGCCCTGATTGGTCTATTGTTCTAGACCTTGCTATTTCACCAGTTCTATTGAACTTGGTAATGACCTCCGATGTTCCGGCACGTTGATTTACTGGTAGCTAGCCCAGTATGTGGCTGATCCCCACGATTTAAGCGTGAGCGTGGCTTGAACATCATCCGACTCTATGACTTCTATGTCTCAATCATGAGGGCTGTAGCAGTAGCCAAGACATATCACGCTAGATTGATGATCCGCTTGACATGCATGTTAATTTTAAAATCTATTTACTCGCTAAGAATTGCTTACAGTTGCTACATTAACATTTTTACAGGAAAAGACAAAGGAAAGTCACCTGCCGGACATAGTTCTTAGGTCTTACACGCTCAAGACAGAAGTTTCATAGACCTCTACTCAGCGACCCCATTTTGGTACTAATTGGATGACGATATTATGGTGATCTGGGTGGATTTATTTTGATAATCTGATGGCATGAATTAGATTAGACTTGTGCCCTTTATAAGTTTAATTTAAAATCGTTAATCTGTATTAAACTTAAATTCTAATGTGTTTGTACTGTAATTTAATATTCCGCAATTAATTACTCTATCTTAGTTTGATTGATATCGTATTGCATGATGTGGGACCTAGACTCGTGAGAACTGCCCCGTAAGGGGTGGTCTTCACAAAATTAATCAAATAATTTTATAAACTTAGGTTATAAAATACTTAACAGTTGAGAAAATGCACTAACAGCTTGAGAAATTGAACTAGCAGTTCGAGATTTGCAAAAAACATATTTTCTTAATTTAACTCAAGTGAATAATAAAACTTAGGTTAAAATTAATCATTTCATTTTATAAACTTAGGTTATATATAATCTGTTCCGTTCTATTTCATGAATAATAGAACTTACGTTAAAATTAATCAAGTTCTATAAACTTAGGTTATATATTCCATTCCATTCCATGAATAATAAACTTAGGTTAAAATTAATCAAGTAATTTTATAAACTTAGGTTATATATAATCAATTCAATGTCATTCCATTTCATTAATAATAGAACTTCGGTTAAAATTAATCAAGTAATTTTACAAACTTAGGTTATATATAATCAATTCCATTCCGTTCCATGAATAATAAAACTTACGATAAAATTAATCAAGTTCTATAAACTTAGGTTATATATTTCATTCCATTCAATGAATAATAAAACTTAGATTAAAATTAATCAAGTTTTATAAACTTAAGTTATATATAATCAATTCAATTAAATTCCATTCCATGAATAATAAAACTTAGGTTAAAATTAATCAAGTTTTATTAACTTAGGTTATATATAATCAATTCAATTACATTCCATTTCCATGAGTAATAAAACTTAGGTTAAAATTAATCAAGTAATTTTACAAACCTAGGTTATATATAATCAATTTCATTCCATTCCATTTCATGAATAATAAAACTTAGGTTAAAATTATTCAAGTTTTATAAACTTAGGTTATATATAATCAATTCAATTCCATTCCATTCCATGAATAATAAAACATAGGTTAAAATTAATCAAGTAATTTTATAAACTTTGGTTATACATAATCAATTCCATTCCATTCCATAAATAATAAAACTTAGGTTAAAATAAACCAAGTTTTATAAACATAGGTTAGATATTCAGTTCCATTTCAAGAATAATTAAACTTAGGTTGAAATTAATCTTGTAATTTTATAAACTTAGGTTATATATAATCAATTCAATTAAATTCCATTCCATGAATAATTAAACTTAGGTTAAAATTAATCCAAAAATTTTATAAGCTTAGGTTATAAAATACTTAACAGTTGAGAAAATGCACTAACAGCTTGAGAAATTGAACTAGCAGTTCGAGATTTCCAAAAAACATATTTTCTTAATTTAACTCAAGTGAATAATAAAACTAAGGTTAAAATTAATCAAGTAAGTTTATAAACTTAGGTTATATATAATCTGTTCCGTTCCATTTCATGAATAATAGAACTTAGGTTCAAATTAATCAAGTTTTTTAAACTTAGGTTATATATTCCATTCCATTCCATGAATAATAAAACTTAGGTTAAAATTAATCAACTAATTTTATAAAATTAGGTTATATATAATCAATTCAATGCCATTCCATTTCATTAATAATAGAACTTCGGTTAAAAGTAATCAAGTAATTTTACAAACTTAGGTTATATATAATCAATTCCATTTCGTTCCATGAATAATAAAACTTAGGATAAATTAATCAAGTTTTATAAACTTAGGTTATATATTTCATTCCATTCAATGAATAATAAAACTTAGATTAAAATTAATCAAGTTTTATAAACTTAAGTTATATACAATCAATTCAATTAAATTCCATTCCATGAATAATAAAACTTAGGTTAAAATTAATCAAGTTTTATTAACATAAGTTATATATTATCAATTCAATTACATTCCATTTTCATGAATAATAAAACTTAGGTTAAAATTAATCAAGTAATTTTACAAACCTAGGTTATATAAAATCAATTCTATTCCATTCCATTCCATGAATAATAAAACTTAGGTTAAAATTAATCAAGTTTTATAAACTTAGGTTATATATAATCAATTCAATTCCATTCCATTCCATGAATAATAAAACATAGGTTAAAATTAATCAAGTAATTTTATAAACTTAGGTTATACATAATCAATTCCATTCCATTCCATAAATAATAAAACTTAGGTTAAAATTAACCTAAGTTTTATAAATATAGGTTAGATATTCAATTCAATTTCAAGAATAATAAAACTTAGGTTGAAATTAATCATGTAATTTTATAAACTTAGGTTATATATAATCAATTCAATTAAATTCCATTCCATGAATAATTAAACTTAGGTTAAAATTAATCAAGTAATTTTATAAGCTTAGGTTATAAAATACTTAACAGTTGAGAAAATTCACTAACTGCTTAAGAAATTGAACTAGCAGTTCGAGATTTGCAAAAACAGATTTTCTTAATTTAACTCAAGTGAATAATAAAACTTAGGTTAAAATTAATCAAGTAATTTTATAAACTTAGGTTATATATAATCAGTTCCGTTCCATTTCATGAATAATAATACTTAGATTAAAATTAATCAAGTTTTTTAAACTTAGGTTATACATTCCATTCCATTCCATGAATAATAAAACTTAGGTTAAAATTAGTCAAGTAATTTTATAAATATAGGTTATATATAATCAATTCGATGTCATTCCATTTGATGAATAATAAAACTTAGGTTTAAATTAATAAAGTAATTTTATAAACTTAGGTTATATATAATCAATTCCATTCCATTCCATGAATAATAAAACTTAGGTTAAAATTAATCAAGTTTTATAAATATATGTTATATATTCAATTCAATTCCGTTAATAATAAAACTTAGGTTAAAATTAATCAAGTAATTTTACAAACTTAGGTTATCTATAATCAATTCCATTCCATTTGATTCCATGAATAATAAAACTTAGGTTAAAATTCATCAAGTTTTATAAACTTAGGTTATATATAATCAATTCACTTCCATTGCATTCCATGAATAATAAAACATAGGTTAAAATTAAACAAGTAATTTTATAAACATAGGTTATACATAATGAATTCCATTCCATTCCAAGAATAATAAAACTTTGGTTAAAATTAATCAAGTTTTATAAACATAGGTTAGATATTCAATTCCTTTCCAAGAATAATAAACTTAGGTTGAAATTAATCATGTTATAAACTTAGGTTATATATAATCAATTCAATTAAATTCAATTCCATGAATAATAAAACTTAGATTAAAATTAATCAAGTAATTTTATAAACTTAGGTCATAAAATACTTAACAGTTGAGAAAATTCACTAACAGCTTGAGAAATTGAACTAGCAGTTCGAGATTTGCAAAAACTGATTTTCTTAATTTAACTAAAGTGAATAATAAAACTTAGGTTAAAATTAATCAAGTAATTTTATAAATTTAGGTTATATATAATCAGTTCCGTTCAATTTCATGAATAATAAAACTTAGGTTAAAATTAACCAAGTTTTATAAACTTAGGTTATATATTCCATTCCATTCCATGAATAATAAAACTTAGATTAAAATTAATCAAGTAATTTTGTAAACTTAGGTTATATATAATCAATTCAATTAAATTCAATTCCATGAATAATAAAACTTAGATTAAAATTAATCAAGTTATTTTATAAACTTAGGTTATAAAATACTTAACAGTTGAGAAAATTCACTAACAACTTGAGAAATTGAACTAGCAGTTCGAGATTGGCAAAAACAGATTTTCTTAATTTAACTAAAGTGAATAATAACATAGGTTAACATTAATCAAGTAATTTTATAAACTTAGGTTATATATAATCAGTTCTGTTCCATTTCGTGAATAATAAAACTTAGGTTAAAATTAATCAAGTTTTATAAACTTAGGTTATATATTCTATTCCATTCCATGAATAATAAAACTTAGGTTAAAATTAATCAAGTAATTTTATAAACTTAGGTTATATATAATCAATTCAATGCCATTCCATTTCATGAATAATAAAACTTAGGTTAAAAATAATCAAGTAATTTTATAAACTTAGGTTATATATAATAAATTCCATTCCATTCCATTAATAATAAAACTTAGGTTAAAATTATTCAAGTTTTTTAAACTTAGGTTATATATTCCATTCCATTCCATGAATAATTAAACTTAGGTTAAAATTAATCAAGTTTTATAAACTTAGGTTATATATAATCAGTTCTATTCCATGAATAATAAAACTATAGTTAAAATTAATAAAGTAATTTTATAATACTTAGGTTATATATAATCAATTCAATTACATTCCATTCCATGAATAATAAAACTTAGGTTAAAACTAATCATGTAATTTTATAAACTTAGGTTATATATAATCAATTCAATTAAATTCCATTCCATGAATAATAAAACTTAGGTTAAAATTAATCAAGTTTTATAAACTTAGGTTATGTATAATCAATTCAATTCCATTGCATTCCATGAATGATAAAACTAAGGTTAAAATTAATAAAGTAATTCTATAAACTTAGGTTATATATAATCATTTCCATTCCATTCCGTGAATAATAAAACCTAGGTTAAAATTAATCATGTTTTATAAACTTAGGTTATATATAATCAATTCAATTACATTCTATTACGTGAATAATAAAACTTAGGTTAAAATTAATCAAATAATTTTATAAACTTAGGTTATATATAATCAATTCAATTATATTCCATTACATGAATAATAAAACTTAGGTTAAAATTAATCAAGTAATTTTATAAACTTAGGTATATATAATCAATTCAATTCAATTCCATTCCATGAATAATAAAACTTAGGTTAAATTTAATCAAGTAATTTTATAAACTTAGCTTATAAAACACTTAACAGCTTGAGAAAATGCACTAACAGCTTGAGAAATTGAACTAACAGTTCGAGATTTGCAAATACAGACTTTCTCAATTGAACTGAAGTGAATGATAAAATTTGGTTAAAAATGATGAAGTAATTTTATAAACTTAGGTAATATATAATCAGTTCCGTTCCATTACATGAATAATAAAACTTAGGTTAAAATTAATCTAGTTTTATAAACTTAGGTTATATATTCCATTCCATTTATAAAACTTAGTTTAAAATTGTTATAATGTAATCTCAGTAGAAATCAGCACTATAATGTTTCTTTTATCAAACACAAGAAGAATCAAGCTCAATAATTGTGTAATGATTAAGAAGACAATAAGAATGTAGAGAGAATATTAAAGTTGGCGGCTGGAATGTTTGCTCTATTTTCAACCGTGTAAATGTTTTACAAACCCTATGAGCCTATTTCTAGGCTCCTTTAATTAACTATGGAACATTGTCACATTTAGTCCCTTGACTTTTACATAGAAATAAACTAACAAGGAAATAAATACAAGACTAACATTAACAAAATAAGTCCACATGATCGAAATTATATATCTAACAATCTCCCCCTTTTCGATCAAGGTGGAGGTGCTGGAACTCTGGCATGATCTGTAAATTCTCGGAGTCCAAGGATGACGTCAAATCATCTGATCACTTGTCTCATATGTAGCCGTTCGTTCAGGAGTTCAATGCCGCTGAGGGTATCCTGAATTTCCTTCGGTGAGCATCTTTGTTATGGATCTGGTTGAGCATCATATTTTTGACTTTTTGAGTAAGTGCGGCTCTAACCAATCTGAGAGTACCGTTGGAATAACAGGGAAGATCCTCAAGGCGCATGAACCTTTTGTAGCCCTTCTGATTTACAAAAATGACACCCGGGCCTCCTCTAAAGATGACTCTGTAGGCAGGATGGTGGGCGAGAAGGAAGCTGTCTTGATCAGGTGCACGTAGGCCCACTTTAACCATCGCGCTCTCTATCGCCATTTGGAAGTCTCTGAGGCACATGATAATTGACTGGCAGTTCATACTTCGAACAAGAGCACCTACGGCAGTCATGTGAGACAGACGTTGTTTAATATGATTTTTCAATCGGTTGTGTAAGAATTCAACGTCGTCCACACTTATGAAGGCCAAATCATTCACGTAGAACTCCTCAACCGTGCCATCTTCTCTTTCTACCTGAAAGGCAGGATAGAATACTTTTGCTTTTCTGCACATGGTCATGGTCAGGAGTTTCTTTATCTTTGATTTTGAGACTTTGGATCTTCTCTCCCTGGGCATTAATTGGTAGTATTCGGCCTGTTCAGCTTTGGTCACGTTGGTCAGTTCCATGAGTAAGCGTCTGCTGAAAGACCCAAGCTTCTTTCTGAATGCCATCTTAAACCTTTCTTCTAGGAACGGATTCTGAAATTGTTCCGGAGGAAACATTTGAAGAATTCTTTGAGGCCCTGAACGGGGGGTTCTTCTATTTCAGATTTTTTTAGCTTCTAGCAATTTCATGATTGTCCCCCGCCGTTCTTGTCTTAGTTCCTCTTTCGCTTCAGGTGGAAGAGTTTGTACTTTTCCCTTCAAATAGCGGTCCACCCAATAAATATCATCTCTTCCATATTCACCGGGTCCTAAAGGGGTCTCATCAAAGCAATCTACCCTCTTGGTTTGTGAAGGACCTGGTTGTTCAGTTTGTTGGACTATGGGAGGACTTGGAGATCTTGGCGGGCTTTGGACTAGATGGGATTCTTTGAGTGATGGGGGAGCTTGGATGGATGATACAATTTCTTGCTGTGGAGCTGGTGGTGGTGAGTTTAGGAAATCAAAGGAGGAAGATGATGAATTTTTAGGTGATTCTGGCTCAGGCTTAGGAATGATTAAAGGTTCATTGTACTCAGTATCGGAGTCTGAGTCAAACACCAATATGATTTCAACTTTTTCATGAACGGGCTCGAACTCAACCATAGCTGTCATTGGATCCAGTGGAGCTGGACCCTCGAACATGGGCTCGTCTTCTAACATCAGATATTCCTGAGCCTCTTGCATCTTTTCCCCTGACCCTTGAACTTCTGTCGATTCTGTTTCTACTCCCCCTACAATCCACATAGGGTCCTCAGACTGAGTTTTCTGTCGGTTCTCCCCCTCATGGCGATCAGGGTCGTCCTAATCGTCATGCTTTCATTTCTGGGACTCAGCCTGAGGACGGCACTGTAGCTTAATGACGGCCGATTCTAGGCGTTCCATTCTGGAGTTCAGTTACTCCTGGACTTGAAGGATAAGACGGTTCTGCGCATCGATTTTGTCGGAGAGCTCCTGAATCATTAATTGGAGTGAGCGGGTCCCTGGTGGAGGCACATCCTCAGAAGCGACACCCTTACCCTTAATAAATGAGAGAACGACGGTATGTCGTTCTTCAGCAGCTTCCTTCTGGGCGTCCAGGTCAGCCCGGGTAATAACACCGGCAGCACGAAGAGATGCCGTTTACATCTCCAATTTAATTGGGAGATGGCCTGAAGTCGATGGCATTGATGGAGCCACTTCAGGTCTTCCTTCTGTCATTTCTGGCCCCACTATGGGATGTGCATATACAGAAGTTTGTGGAGCTGCCACGGAGGCAGCTCTAGGGGATGCCACAAAGGCATCGTGCGATGTGTGTATCTGTGGGGATGGAATCGTGAAAGAAAGAGGGGCGGTGACGTGGGGCGGAGTGTGACCTGGTTCAACACCGCCACTCTCCGAATGAGAGGGCGATGGCATATGTGGTATCTCCCCGTGGAATGAAATAGCACCCTGTTGGGAGGATGCTAAGTGGGTGGTGGGGGTTAGTTCGACCATCGGACTAATGGTCTTTGAGTGGGTTGTCCGGCTGATTGGGCTGCGGTCACCCTCAGAGGTTACTTCTAATCCTCGTACAACAGAGACAGTGCGTTCCGAATCCGCCGGCTCTGCTGCCTCACCGACTCATCCCTCGCTCACATGCACAGTCTCCCGCTCACCGAACCCAATGGATTGTTGTACTTCCGCCATTTCTCCCTCGTCCTCACTCAATCTATCCTCACCTTCGGACTAGCTAGGCTCAGTCGGTATCGACTGAGCCTCATCCGGATAAAACATTCGTATATACGCCCGAACCCTTTCCAATTGCATTGCCCTTAGAAGAAGGGACAGTGGGATAGTCATTATCGGCACAGACGGAGCCCCTTTCGGCAGATTAAGCCTCTGGATTGCCACTGTAGGGTAGACATCGGCCTCAGGACGCTCATGAATGTCCTCATCGTTATCCATGGCATATTGTATGATGAGCTGCAGGAAACGTTGGAGAGGGATGTATTTGCGTCCTCTTTTGGTGCCCTCTCCATATGAACTCTCTTCAATTCCTCGAAGAGGAATGCTGCGTAGTCTACGTGGCGGTCGAAGGCAAAACCGGTGAACATGGCTAGGACTTGAGCCGAGGCAGAGTCATGACCAGAATGTTTAGCGGTGAAGCATTTATTGATGACGTCGAACAGAATCCTCCAATGAGATTGAAGATTCTTGGTTTTGAAATTAGAGGGTTTGGTAAGAGGGCCGTCATATCCCAAGGTTTGTATTTCTGAGAGGGTTTCTTGGACGGAAGGAATGGGAGCAAATTGAAAACGAGTTGGCAAAAAGGCTTCGGGAGGTAGGTGAAGTATATGGCGTATGGCGGTGGTGGTGAGTTTGACTGGAACACAGTCGATGGTGGAGGTGAAGTGAGGTTCGACATCGGGTACAAACTGCAATCGGTTCCAAAATTGTTGCAGATAGATTTGGGGAACGACGATGGCTGTAGAAAGGGAGTAGTATATGGGGTGGTGAGTGAGGATGTCGAAGGCTAGAGTTTGGGGTTCTTTGGTGAGGATGGACACATCGAGCTGCCAGTTATGGGGTATGAACTCGACAAACTCGGCTTGAGGGAGAAAGGATTTTTCGGGTAGTTGGGCATTATTGTTGGGAATGGGGGGATGGGGTATGGTTAGAAACTGCCTGATCTGTAAAGGTGCATCAAAGTTAGAACAGAAGACTATAAATGATATGACATTGATATGAAGTCTAGATAAGTGTGAAATAGAAACTGTCTTATCTGTTTAAAGCATCGGGTCTTTATTAGTAGAATAAAATTCTACTGAATAAAGTCCAAAGTCAATTATTAAGAGTCCAATGTTAGAACAGACATTTTCACTCAAACACTAATCCTAACTCTAATCAATGGTGCACCGGAATGAAAATCTTTTTGTATTTTTGATTTATAGTGAAAATGCAAAAATGGAAAAATTTAAAAACTATGCTAAGTGTTGGAGTTCGGATGGACCGAATTCGGATGAACAGTGCCACCGAATTCGGATACGGCCGAAATCCGGATGATGAGTGATGAATGATGTATGATGTCCGAATTCGGATGATGTGAAAAATGAGGATGGTCCGAATTCGGATGATGATGGCAACTCGGATGGGGACCGAAATTGATGTATGCAATGATAATGAATGGATCGAATTCGGAAGATGCATGTAATGGAAACAAATGGACCGAATTTCGGATGGAACTCAAAATTCGGATGGGGACCGAATTCGGATCCCATCCGATTTCGAATGAACAATACTGAACAAACTTAGACTTAATGACCATTTGAAAATTTCGCACTTTCTTAGAAGGACCGAAATCGGATCAACAGTGGTCCGAATGCGGATGCACAGTTGTCCGAATTCGGTCTTTGAATTTTGGAAAACTTGAAAATATGTCTAAGTGGGACATCCGAATTCGGGTCTTGGTCCGAATTCGGACGTCCGATGTCCAGCAGTGCAGTTAATGTGTTCATGCAACATGCAACGTGAACAGTGGTGAATGTGACAAAAAATGCATGAAATTAAAGATCCTAGACTAAAAACATATAAGGAACATTTTATATAACTACAACTAAGTAAATAAAACACATTAAACTACCTAAAATTAGCAAAAACCGAATTAAAAAACCTACTAAAAATTTGAAAATCAAAAACACAATTTAAGAAGTTAAATGCTGAAATAAAGTTAGAAATATGTAACCTGGTGGTGCCGAAGTTGAATGAAGCAAGAAAAATGAAAGAAAACGGTGGACTACAAAGCTTGAATGTGTGGTAATGGTGGTTTGGCGGTGGTCGTCGACGAGAGAAAGAAGAAGAGAAGAAAGCTTGAAAGTGAAGAAAGGTAAATGTTTGACCGTTGACCTGCCCTATTTAAAGGGAGCGGGTCGGGTCTGTTAGATCCGCGCCCAAAAGAGACATGGGCCGGCGGATAGCACTCAAACACACACACAAACAAAAATAAACTTTTGGGCCTTAACAATAAATGAAAACAAAAAGTTGTAAACAAAAATTTTGCCCAATTTATTACATCTTTTTGTATTTTGCTTTGAAACAAAAATAAGCAATTGCAAAATAAAATATTTTTTTGATATTTTCTTTTAGCATTTAAGGTAAGACAAAAATAAAATAAAATAAAATATTTTGGCTTTTTGATAAAACTGAACAACTAAAATCTTTTTGGGATTTTCTGACCTATTAAATTAAAGTTAAAAATAAAATGAAATATAACCAACCTAAAATTTAAAAATTTAACTCAATAGAAATAATAAAAGTAAAAAAGAAAGGAACAAAGAATTATAAAAATTAACATCCTAACTATACTCCCCCTCAAATAAATACCGCTTCTCTTCTTTTATCCTTTTCAGATTAAATTCGTGAACCTTTTTAGCCTTAAAGATACAGACAAACCTGGATCCTATTTGCGTCCCACTCAGTGTTGAACAATTCACACAGCAATTTGTCAGGATCATTAATTATTAAAAATGTACATAGATAAGGAAATATTGAGTTTCAATTTTGTGACACAATCCTTAAATTTAAATAACAGACATTTTCTAAAATAAAGGAATTTCAAACATGAAAGTTTGAAATAGAATTATTTAAGACAATATCTGATATTTAATTGGAAGGCGGATTCAACATGCCGATATGGGATACTAAAAACTGAAAAGGAGGTTCGTTTAAAGCTTTAGTAAATATATCAGCAAGTTGATATTCCGTGCCAACAAAATACAACTCAATGGTTCCCTTTTCTACGTGATCTTTAATAAAATGATACCTGATATCTATGTGTTTCGTTCGAGAGTGCTGCACGGGATTGCAAGAGATGGCAATTGCACTTCGAGAATCGCAGTAAATTGGGATATTGGTGAGTGAGAATCCATAATCGCGTAATTGTGTTCTCATCCATAGCACTTGAGAGCAACAGCTTGCAGCTGCTAAATACTCAGCCTCAGCTGTGGATGTTGAAACACAATTCTGCTCTTTGGAGAACCAACTCATCGGTCTGTCTCCCAAGAACTGTATTCCTCCCGACGTGCTTTTTCTGTCAACTCTACAACCTGCAAAATCAACATCTGAAAAAGCAGTAAGATCAAAATCGGTTCCCTTTGGATACCATAGACCAAGATCGGGTGTACCCTTAAGATAACGAAAAATGCGTTTTACCGCAGTTAGGTGTGATTATTTCGGGTCGGCCTGAAAGCGAGCACAAAGACATATTGAAAACATTATATCCGGCCTACTAGCAGTCAGATACAGTAAGGATCCTATCATCCCTCTGTAAGTTGTATTATCGACACTTTTCCCAGAAGGATCGGTGTCTAACTTACAGTTGGAGGCCATGGGAGTTGCGATACTCGTGCAAGAGTCTAACAATTCTTGATAATGTCAAGAGTATATTTCGACTGGTTCACAAAAATCCCATTCTCAAGTTGTTTGACTTGTAATCCGAGGAAAAAATTCATTTCCCCCATTATACTCATCTCGAACCTGGACTCCATAAGAGCTTAAAAATCCTTATAGAAATTACTGTCAGTAGATCCAAATATAATGTCGTCAACATATAATTGTACTAGCATTATGTGTGGGCCTTCCTTTTTCGTGAACAGAGTTGTGTCCACCACACCTTTGCTGAAACCAACAGAGATAAGGAAATTAGAAAGACTATCATTCCATGCGCGAGGTGCTTGTTTTAAACCATAGAGGGCTTTATCTAGCACATAAACATGGTCAGGTTTATGTGCGTCAACAAATCCTTGTGGTTGTTCAACGTACACCTCTTCGTTGAGTTCACCGTTAAGAAAGGCAGTCTTGACGTCCATCTGGTACACTTTGAAGTCCTTGTGTGCCGCGTACGCCAAGAAGATTCTGATCGCTTCTATCCGTGCAACTGGAGCGAAGGTCTCGTCATAATCTATCCCTTCTTGTTGTCGGTAGCCTTTGGCAAAAATTCTTGCTTTATTCCTTATCACAATGTCGTTCTCATCTCGTTTGTTCTTAAAGATTCACTTTGTTCCGATCACTGTACGGTCTGTTGGTTTGGGAACTAACCGCCATACTCTGAGCTGTTCAAACTGGTTGAGTTCCTCTTGCATTGCAACTATCCAGTCTGGGTCTTTTAGGGCTTCATCCACACGAGCGAGCTCAATCATACTAAGGAATGATGCGAAGAGACATTCATTAGCAGACGCCCTACGTGTTTGGACTCCAGTTGAAACGTCACCAATGATCTGATCGGTTGGGTGACTTCGGGTCCATTTAGTCTAGTGTGGTAGGGGTGCTCGGGATGGAATCTCAATGGTTAAAGTGGGGATGGATGAAGATTCAAGGTCAATGGTTTCAAGTGATGGTACCACTGGTTCCGGTTCAAGTTCCGAGTGTTCAGATGAAGGAAGGATATTTGGCATTATATGTGAAGGTATTACAGGAGTCGATTCAACTGCGGATGTATCAGTGGATGATGTTGATGGATGAGGGTATGATGTGGATGAAGATGGAGCGAATAAACTTTGAGGTGTAGTTGAATTGGATGGATTACCTACATTATTGACAACATTAGACACATTAGCATTAGGACCGAAAAATTCTATGTAAAAAGGATCAAACAAATTAACTAAATCAGAAGAAGAAAAAGAACTAGGATGAGTAGAAGAGTCTCCAGGAATTTGTGTAATGCGAGGTCCTGTATGATCAACTTCGGGTGCCAGTTCAGCCAACTCATCAAATGTGACATGCACACTTTCATTGACTGTCCTGGTTCGGGTATTGAATGCGCGATAAGCCTTCGAGTTGGATGAGTATCCAATGAAGATCGTTTCATCCGCTTTTTCTTTAAATTTCCCGAGATTGTCTTTATCGTTCAGCACATAGCACCTGCAACCAAATACACGTAAGTACTTGATAAAAGGTACTTTATTCAAAAAGAGTTGATAAAGAGTTTTATTGAAGCGCTTATGGATGATGGAGCGATTCTGTGTATAGCAAGCGGCTGATACGGCTTTGGTCCACAAGAATGGAGGTAGCTTTGAGTATGTTAGCATTGTACGAGCGGCTTCCACAAGGGTACGATTACGCCTTTCCACGACCCCATTTTGTTGTGGTGTTCTAGCAGCAGAATATTGATGCTGAATACCTTTAAAATTAATAAAGTACTTTTATAAACTTAGGTTAAATATAATCAATTCAATTCCATTCCATTCCATGAATAATAATACTAATGTTAAAATTAGTAAAGTAATTTTATAATCTTAGGTTATATAAAATCAATTCAATTCCATTCCATTCCATGAACAATAAAACTAAAGTTAAAATTAATCAAGTAATTTTATAAACGTAGGTTATAAAATACTTAACAGTTGATAAAATGCACAAACAGCTTAAAAAATTGAACTAGCAGTTCAAGATTTGCAAAAACAGATTTTCTCAATTTAACTCAAGTGAATAATAAAACTTAAGTTAAAATTAATCAAGTAATTTCATAAACTTAGGTTTTATATAATCAGTTCCGTTCCATTCCATGAGTAAAAAAACTTAGGTTAAAATTAATCAAGTTTTCTAAACTTAGGTTATATATTTCATTCCATTCCATGAATAATAAAACTTAGGTTAAAATTAATCAATTAATTTTATAAACTGAGGTTATATATAATCAATTCAATGTCATTCCATTTCATGAATAATAAAACTTAGGTTAAAATAAATCAAGTAATTTTATAATTTAGGTTATATATAATCAATTCCATTCCATTCCATGAATAATAAAACTTAGGTTAAAATTAATCAAGTTTTATAAACTTAGATTATATATTCCATCCTATTCCATGAATAATAAAACTTAGGTTAAAATTAATCAAGTTTTATAAACTTAGGTTATATATAATCAATTCAATTCCATTCCATTCCATGAATAATAATACTTAGGTTAAAATTAGTAAAGTAATTTTATAAACTTAAGTTATATAAAATCAATTCAATTCCATTCCATTCCATGAACAATAAAACTAAAGTTAAAATTAATCAAGTAATTTTATAAACGTAGGTTATAAAATACTTAACAGTTGATAAAATGCACAAACAGCTTAAAAAATTGAACTAGCAGTTCAAGATTTGCAAAAACAGATTTTCTCAATTTAACTCAAGTGAATAATAAAACTTAAGTTAAAATTAATCAAGTAATTTCATAAACTTAGGTTTTATATAATCAGTTCCGTTCCATTCCATGAGTAAAAAAACTTAGGTTAAAATTAATCAAGTTTTCTAAACTTAGGTTATATATTTCATTCCATTCCATGAATAATAAAACTTAGGTTAAAATTAATCAATTAATTTTATAAACTGAGGTTATATATAATCAATTCAATGTCATTCCATTTCATGAATAATAAAACTTAGGTTAAAATAAATCAAGTAATTTTATAATTTAGGTTATATATAATCAATTCCATTCCATTCCATGAATAATAAAACTTAGGTTAAAATTAATCAAGTTTTATAAACTTAGGTTATATATTCCATCCTATTCCATGAATAATAAAACTTAGGTTAAAATTAATCAAGTTTTATAAACTTAGGTTATATATAATCAATTCAATTCCATTCCATTCCATGAATAATAATACTTAGGTTAAAATTAGTAAAGTAATTTTATAAACTTAAGTTATATAAAATCAATTCAATTCAATTCCATTCCATGAATAATATAACTAAGGTTAAAGTTAATCAAGTAATTTTATAAATGTAGGTTATAAAATACTTAAAAGTTAGAAAATGCACTAACAGCTTGAAAAATTGAACTAGCAGTTCGAGATTTGCAAAAACAGATTTTCTCAATTTAACTCAACTGAATAATAAAACTTAGGTTAAAATTAATCAAGTAATTTTATAAACTTAGGTTATATATAATCATTTTCGTTCCATTCCATGAGTAATAAAACTTAGGTTAAAATTAATCAAGTTTTTTAAACTTAGGTTATATATTCCATTCCATTCCATGAATAATAAAACTTAGGTTAAAATTAATCAAGTAATTTTTTAAACTTAAGTTATATATAATCAATTCAATGTCATTCCATTTAATGAATATTAAAACTTAGGTTAAAATTAATCAAGTAATTTTATAATTTAGGTTGTACAAATGTATTCCCGTATATTTTCAGCACCTTAATGATTTTCTTATCAAACACATGAAGAATCAATCTCAATAAATGTGCAATGATAAAGAAGAAGACAATATGAATGTTGAGAGTAATGGAACAGTGGCGGCTGTAGTATATATTCAAATGTCAACCGTGTGGAACAAAAAGCAATCCTAGGAGCCTTTTCTAGGCTCCTTTAATTAATTTTCATACATTGGCACATTTGGCCCCTAGACTTTTGCTTAAACATAAATTACATAGAAATTAAATACAAGACAAATTACAAAGACAATAAATATTACAAAACAACTCCTAGGATCGAAATAATAAATCTAACAATCTCCCCCTTTTCGATCACTTAGGAGGTCCCGGAACTCGGGCGTGGTCAGTCGATTCTCGGAGACCAAGTATGACGTCGAAGCGTCTGGTTACTTGTCTTGTATGTAGCCGCTCGTTCAGGTAGTCTATGCCGCTGAGTGTATTCTGTATCTCCGTAGGTGAGCATCTCTGTTCAGGATCTGGTTGAACATCATAATCTTGTACTTTCTTTGTAAGAGCAGCTCGAACCAATCTAAGTGTACCATCGGAGTAGCAAGGAAGGTCCTCAAAGCGCATATACCTTTTGTAGCCCTTGTAGTTTACAAAAATGACACCCGGATCTCCAGAAAGTATAACTCTGTAGGCCGGGTTGTGGGCTAAAAGAAAACTATCTTGTTCTGGTGCTCGTAGGCCTACCTTAACCATAGCACTCTCGATCGCCATCTGAAAATCTCTTAAGCACATTATGATCGATCGGCGATTCATGCTTCGTACTAGGGCTCCTACGGCGGTCATGTGCGTTAGACGTTTCCTGAGCGATTTTTCAGACTGTTGTGAAGGAACTCAACGTCATCCACACTTATGAAGTCAAGATCATACTCGAAGATGTTATCTCCCGTCCCATCTTCTCTTTCCACTTGGTAGGAGGGATAGAAGACTCTGGCTCTTTTGCACATAGTGATTGTCTTGAGCTTTTTGATCTTTGACTTTGACACCTTAGACCTTTGTTTCCGGAGCATCAATTGGTAGTTTTCAGCCTGTTCAGCTTTGGAGACATTCGTAAGTTCCATGAGTAGGCGTCTGCTGAAGGCTCCAGGTTTCTTTCTGAATACCATTTTAAATCTTTCTTCAAGGTAAGGGTTCTGAAACTGCTCCGGGGGAAACTTTTGCAAGAAGTCTTTAAGGCCTTGAACGGGGGGTTCTTCTATTTCATCATTTTTAGCTTGAAGAAGCTTTATAATAGTCCCCCGCCGTTCTTGTCGCATTTGATCTTTTTCTTCCTGCGGCAGTGTATGAACCTTGCCTTTTGTGTAGTGATCTACCCAAAATAAATCAACTTTTCTGTACACGCCAGGGCCCTCCGGAGTTTCATCGAAGCAATCAACCCTTTTTGTTGGGGAGGGACCTGAACGTTTGGTTTGTTGGACTGGTGGAGGGCTTGGGGATCTTGGGGGGCTAATGGTAATGTGGGATTCTTTTAATGACAGGGGAGCTTGTATGAATGAAAGTATATCTTCTTGATGGGCTCGGGGTGGTGAATTCAGGAAATCAAAAGAAGAGGATGAGGATTTTTTCGTTGGAGAATCAGGCTCAGGCTTAGGAGTTAATAGGGGTTGGTTGTCCTCGGTATCAGAATCTGAATCAGAAACCAATATGAGTTCAACTTACTCGTGTGGCTCCTCAAATTCTACCATAGCTGTCATCGGATCCAGTGGAGCTGGACCCTCGACCATGGGCTCGTCTTCTATTAGCATATAATCCTGTGCCTCCTGACTCTTTTCCCTTGAACCCTGGAATTCTGACCCCTCAGTGGTCTCTGCTCCCCCTATACCCAGCATGGGCTCCTCAAATTGAACTTTTCGTCTCTTCTCCCCCTCATGACGATCAGGGTCGTCCTGATCGTCATGTTTCCTTTTTGGGGCTTCGGCCTGAGTGCGGCATTGGAGTTCAATAACTGCCGACTCCAGGCGATCCATTCGGGAATTGAGCTGTTCCTGGACTTGCAAAATCAAACGGTTAAGCGCATCAAGTTTGTCTGACAGCTCCGATATTTGGTGATGGACTGAATGGGAACCTGGTGGGGGCCAGCTTCGGAGGCGACACCCTTACCCTTGATGAATGAAAGAAGGGCGGTGTGACGTTCCTCGGCGGCTTCCCTTTGGGCGTCCAGGTCAGCCCGGGTAACCACTCCGGCAGCGCGTAATGCTGCCGTTAGCATCTCCAGATTGATGGGGAGATGGCCGGAAGTGGACGTCGTTGATTGAGCCACTCCCGGTCTTCCTTCCGTCATTTCTGGTTCCTGTATAGGACGCTCAGATCTGGAAGTTTGTTGAGCTGCCACGGAGGCAGCTCTTGGGGATGCCACAAAGGCATCGTGCGTGGTGTGTATATGTGTGGATGGAATAGTGGATGAAGGAAGTTCGGTCACGTGGGGAGGAGTGTGACCTCTTTCAACACCGCCACTCTCCGAATGAGAGGGCGATGGAGTGTGTGGAAGATCCCCGTGGAATGAAGTGGTTTCCCTTTGAGGGGAAACCAAGTGGGTGGTGGGGGTTGTTTCGACCGCTGGACTAACGGTCTTATGAAGGGAAGTCCGGCTAATAGGGCTTGGTACACCCTCAGACTAAATTTCCCTCGCTCTTACGACAGAGACGGTTCTCTCGGAATCCGCCGTCTCTGCCGTCTCACCTAGATCTCCCTCTCTCACAATCTCAGCCTCCCGCTCACCAAAACCCATAGACTGTTGAACATCCATTCGTTCTCCCTCATGCTCACTCTCTCTTTGCTCACCTTCGGACTGGTTAGTCTCAGTCGATTCCGACTGAGACTCATCCGGATAACACTCTCTTATATACGCCCTTACCCGCTCTGTGCCCCTTGACCTCGTTAGGTATGTGAATTCTAGTTTCTACCAATTCAATCAACAATATGCAAATAATAAGAACAATGAAATTAATCAACACTAACCAAATGATTCGATTGATGAACTTGCTGATTACAAAATGATTTCAGGAATGTTCTTCGTACAGAGCAGCTTTCACAAAATTGATTCTCTGACGGATTCTCCTATTTTGAAAGTCAACATGACTATTTATACAACTTTACACACTATAAGGAAATTACACAATCAGTCCCTAGACTTTGATATTTCATCAATTAAAAACATATTCTAACAATCTCCCCCTTTGATGAAAGTAGCAAAGTCTTCAAGTTGACAAGCCCAGCTTCTGTTCAAATCTTCTAATACTTTTCCGATCTGACAGCCTCCATTCAATTTTAGAAAATAAACTCGACCATGAGTTTTCGATCGTTAACTGATAAAGCTCCTTTCTTTGTCTTCCTCTTTTGATCTGCAGCCAGCTTGCCTTTCAGACCATTCAACACCTCAATTAACATTCCATCAGAAAACTTGTTCAGTTCAACACTTCTCATATCTCTCAACCTTTTATTTCTATCTTTGTACATGACAGCTGGATGCTTCACCATTATAACTTGAAACTCTTTAAGCTCACCAGCAAATTTAATATCTCTGTGAGGTGCAGTCATGTTTATCTTCCTCATGCCTCTCTCAACTCCAATCTGTAGATCTTGCACTGACATTAATACCAGTTTGGTATGCATAAAATGAAATAATGTCTTCAGCGCAAATCTACAATGTTCATTCCTTTTATTCCTGCACAGTTCGTCAAAAAGATCTTCAATATCGACCAAGTGCATGTTGAACATGTCAGCTTCTGTGAATACATATGTGTTTCCATCAGACCTGGTTACAGTAAACTTCGGATAAAAAATCTTAACAAATCTTTCCTTTTCAATCATCACTAGATCCACTATTCTGAAATCGCTCTTCACCTTCTCAACCTCTTGAGTCTTATTCCTCAGGAAACTGGCATAGTTAACCAGATTGGGCATATTCGGCTCTAAAACTCGGAATAACTTGTGAAATGAGCAAGGAGCTTGCTTTTTACAAAAGATCCGTTTCTCTAAAATGTCTTCAATGTACGGCATCTTGTTTCTTTTCCTTATGAACTCAGCAGACCTGTTCTCTGGTAGTTCAAGCTTTTTCACCTTTTTCTTACTTATCTCATCCTTATTCAACAGAGTCAACATATCTTGAATCTCCCTCTGTACCACTTGTTGTGCTTGAAACCTTAATCTGTGTTGCTTCTTCGATTCATCAGCAAGTACAAATTCATTAAAGAATCTATCCATCACTTCCACTTCATTTAAAACAACTGTTTCTTGAGCGATACTGCTCTCAACAGGGAACTCCTCAAACTCTTCCTTAATCTGTACAACTACCTCAGGCTTTTCAACCGTTGGTGTTGATTCAACATCTTTCATGATCTCTTCAACTAACACCTCCTCTTCTTCTATTCTTTCAGCTCTAAAGTCAACATCAGTTAACGCAATTATGTCATCATCTTCAGACAATTCAATATACTCTTCTCTTCCTTCTCCTATCTCTTGAATACTCTGCTCTTTCTCTTTCTCTTGTATATCTTCCTCAGAATCAATATATTCAACAAACTGTTAGATATCAGGCTGAGTGTTCAAAGGAACTGGAACATCTTCATAAAGAATCAATCCCAGTTCTCTCTGTTCACCAGCTGACTGTTTGGATCCTCCGGCTTCTTTCCCTTGAGTTTCTGGCTCCTTCTCTGGATATGTCAGCATTAAAATCCCCGACGTCGGTTGATCAAGCTTTCTCCTCTTCTCCCCCTCATGAGGAGCATCATCAGAGTCTTCGTCATGCTCATCATGTTTCCTCTTTGACGAGGAAGCTTGAGCCTTGCAGGTCTCTTCCACTGCAGCTACTCGTTCAGACAAATTACCTAATGCCGTTACCACTGTATTTTCCAAACTGATCATGCGTTCTCTCATTTCGTCAAATTGATCAAAAACAAAATCTTTTAACTCTTCCTTCAACTCTTCTATTGCTTGTTTTGATTCATTTTTCTTAACTGACTCCTCCGCAACATCCTTTCCCTTCAAGAACTTCTGAATGTTGGTCATTTGAGCCATTACCTCTGCCAGATGATTAGATACGTGCATGTTTACTCCAGAAACAACTTCATCTAACGCATTTTTCAAGGTAGATTCAGTTACAAAAGGGGATAAATTCACCACTGGGTCACTAAGATTTCCAGTTGTCACAGCAGTCGAACTTGTATAAAGAACTTCTGTGTGGCCAGTGCTCAGAGTTGTTATTGGCGTTTCTCTGACTGGACTTCCACCCTCTTCAAGTGACGGAGCAACAAATGCTTCCGTTACTAAGGGTGTTCCAGTGGGAACACTAAGTTCAGCCAAACTTACTTCAACGAATGAAGTTGACTCAAGTGTCCTAAATGTATAGGATCTAGACTTTGTGATTCAAATGAAGTCGTACACACGGGCAGTTGTGCACTTGTTTCAATATCCATCAAGTCCAAGTGACTTTCGGATAGATCGTGTGATTCATCCCTGTGTTCAAATGAAACAATCTCCTGTTGAGAGGAGACTGAGTGGATAGGAAGGTGTGCAGTCGTCAGTGGGATACTGACTTGTTCAATGCTAACTCTCATAGGAGAGCTAACAGCAGATGTAGCTATATCCCGGCTTTCTGGGCTTAGGACCTCCCTCACACTCGCTTCAGCTATCTGTACTATATCAATCATCAAACCTCCTCCCTCATGATGATCACCTCCATCATCACCACCACCATCATCATCATCATCAGCTCCTTCTCCCTCTTCTTCTTGAATATCAGATAATGTCCTCTCAGAATCTGACTTTTCAGCTTCTTCCTCACCACCCCTCACACTTCCTACTCCCTCACTCACAGACTGGGCAACCTGAACTTCAGCCCCTTGCTGAGGTTCCTCGATCCTTAAAGCTCCTGGGCTAAGAGAACCCGGTTCTTGAGTCTCTATAGGAGCATGATCTATTCTGTACAATCTCACATTTTCACTTTCTTGATCTGCATACTTCAGCAAATATTCAGTAATTGGCATGATGTTTGCATTTGGAGAGTCTGGCACTTCATGTAGACTCATCATAACATAGTCTGGGCAGCGCTGAGAGTTGGCTCGCTTTGGAATATTTTCATTTGCCCTTAAGATCCCTCGAATAAGAATCTGTATAAATCTCTGAAGTGGCACAAATTTCCTTGCTCTATTTGTTGTTTTTGCAAGCACAACCTCCTTTAGATCCTCCCATATGCACTGAGCAAAGTCATAATGTTTGTTGAACGCTATGCCATGAATGATTCTCAAGCAGTGAATGCTGCATCTGTCAATCCCTGTATGCTTAGATGTCATACACCTATTGATGATCCCAAATAGTGTATACCATTCGCCATTCAATCCATTTCTGTGAAACTTTGAGCTCTTTGGTAGTGGTTTTGAGTATCCCAAGCAGATCAAGTCATGTACCAGCTCTTCATCAGAAACAAAGTCTTCAAAATCTGCCAACTCAGAGAAATTCACAGTATCTAGACGTCTTGGAAGAAATAGGTTATGACGCAGTCTTGCTAGGGTGATTTTCGTTTTGAACTGGTCAATCGTCACTTTGAAGTGGTGATTTCCGTCCGCGGGAACAAATTTGACAGTGTGCCAAAGTTGTTGTAAATACACTTGAGGAATAGACGGTTTGTATTGTAATAGATACCCTAGTGGATGGCCTTTCAAAATGTCCACTATGATAGGATGGCTTACTTTGATGACTTTGGTATCAAGACGATGATTATTGTCACGAAAAGGAAGGCAATGTTTTGGTTTGACAAGTTGATTATCTGGGATAATATGTGTTTGTGATGAACGGGCCACTGAGGTTGATCTAACTGGGGTAGACACAAGAGTATGGTTTGATGATGATTGAGCATCAGAGGAATTTGAGTTCCGGGATTGCACAGGAGATGCCATTTGAATACCTGTAAAAATTAAAATTCATGTTAGGCTTATCAAGTACACAAATGACAACCTTCAAAATGTAGAAAAACTTGTAACATTTTATCAGAAATTGCAAAAACTTGTGATTTTCTGTTTAAAGCATCGGGATTCCTGACAATAATTGAAAATTATTGAGAGGACTCCAAAGTCAATCGTTTAGAGACCAATGTTAGAAAAACACAAATTTATAACAATTTCTTAAAAAATGTGACATTTTTCTTAAAACTTTAAAATACTACACTTCGAAAAATTTTCTGATGAAACTCGAATGAAACTACACGTTTCTCGAATGACTCTTTAACAACCTCGGGTGACACATGACACAACTCGAATAAGTCTACACCCAACTCGAATGATGTATACATGAAACTCGACTAAGTCTATATACAACTCGAATGATACATTCATGAAACTCGACTGTCTATATACAACTCGAATGATACATTCATGAAACACGACCAAGTCTATATACAACTCGAATGAAGTTTGACTCAACTCGAATAGGTCTTAAAGTTTCTCGAATGAAGATATGTAAAACTCGAATATACTAAGTACTAAACTCGATTGAAACATGAGGTCTAATACTCAACTCGAATGAACAATTCAATTTCTCGATAGGACCTTGTCCCCAACTCGAATAGCATTACAAACAATATTGACTCTTGGGTTCTCTCGAGTCTAATTAGAATCAACTCGAATCAGTGATCATGAAACTCGAATAATTCTCTTATGAAACTCGAATAATGCTCAAATGCAACTCGAATTATTCTTAAGTCAACTCGAGTGGAACTTCCATACAACTCGAATGGAACTATAAGGCAACTCGAACATTTCTTATGTCCAACTCGATCAAAGCATATGGTCACCTCGAATTAACCACAACTTTTCTCGATTGAAGTATCAATCAACTCGATTGACACTTAGTCATTTCTCGATTATGCTTTCAATCGAGACATTATTTTGAAATTATTTACAAGTCCTTATACACTGATTTTTCAAAGATTGATTCCAAGGACTTCTCACTGATTAAAAACTTGTATCCCTCTCGAAAAACAATTTTAATCAACTTTGTTTTACTAAACTTTGATTAAAAACAACATCAAAGTTGTCAAAAATCCAAATTTCAGAAAAACATGAACTCGAAGCTTTTTGAAATAGAATTTCAAATTTCTGTGTGTGTGATTGGATTTGAACCATAAAATTTCAGATTCATGTTCAGATTCATAAACCCTAAAACACCACAAATTTAATTACAGTTTAAGGAACAGAAATGTTGATTCACCATGAACACTCAATTACGAATATACGAACACTTGTATATGTACAACAGAAACTGAAATTAACTACATAAAAACAAGAAAAACAAAACAAAAAAAAAATCACTCACAATATGATGATACTTTCTTGAAACAATCGAAGATATTGAGATATTGAGGTTTCTTAATGGTGAAGAAAAGGTTCGAAGAAGACGATGGGATTTTCAGAAAAGTTGAATTTGAAATTCAAAATTCAATTTATAGTTGAAAATACCCGGCCCATATTTGAATTTTAAGTTTGACAAAACCGGCCCACATTCACCAAATAGAAACCCACGTATTCAAAACCCAATATCTTTTAACAAACAAAAACAAGAAAAATTGTAACTAAAAAAAATTTTGACAGATAAAACAAAACTAAACACAAAACAAACTAAAAAAATAAAACAGACTGAAACAAAAACAAAAAAATTTGAAAATACACACAAACAAAACAAAAAAAAAAAAAATGCACCCCCTTGAATTTTAGAATGCTGCTCCCCCTCAGATGTATCATATTTCTCAAATCAGCTCCCCCTACAAAATATCAGATATATTTTATCAGATTTTCTCAAAATCAGATAAAATCATTTTCTGCTCCCCCTGCACATGACAATCCAGATCTGTTAAATTCCAAAAAATTTGAACTTTTAAGATTCAAGAATTTAACATCAGATTAGAATCAATAAAAATGTAAATTTAAAATTATAAATTGAAACTACGAATTATTAAATCTAACGATTCAACATACCCAATTTGTATACCAAAAAATTAAACCGCTTTTCATCTAACGCTTTGGTAAACAAATCAGCTAGTTGATATTCAGTAGGTACAAAATATAATTCTATATTTCCATTTTCTACATGATCTTTAATGAAATCATACCGAATGTCGATGTGTTTCGTTTTTGAATGTTGCACCGGATTTGATGCAATAGCTATTGCACTCTGAGAATCACAGTATATTGGAATCTTCTTTGGTGTAAACCCGTAATCACGTAGTTGGCTTTTCATCCACAACACTTGAGAACAGCAAGAAGATACAGCCACGTACTCTGCTTCAGCTGTTGACAATGAAACACAGTGTTGTTTCTTGGATGACCAACATACGGGTTTGTCACCTAAAAATTGTACTGCTCCTGACGTACTTTTTCTGTCCATCTTATCACCTGCGTGATCAGCGTCAGAAAAAGCAGTCAGATGAAATGAAGACTCCCTAGGATACCACAAACCAAGATTTGGAGTACCTTTGAGATATCTTAAAATTCGTTTTGCAGCTGTTAAGTGTGATTCTTTTGGATTTGCCTGATATCTAGCACAGACACATGTAGCAAACATAATATCTGGTCTACTGGCTGTTAAGTACATTAATGACCCAATTATACCTCGATAATGGGTTACATCTACAGGTTTTCCTGAGATGTCCGCATCGAGTTTTGATTTTGAATCCGGAGCCATGGGAGTTTTCATAGGAGTACTATTGACCATGTTAAATTTCTTTAACATGTCTTGTATATATTTTGACTGATTGATAAAAATACCATCTGTCAATTGTTTTACTTGTAATCCTAAGAAAAAATTTATTTCCACCATCATGCTCATTTCGAATTTCTGGGACATTAAAAATGCGAATTTCTTACAAAATTCTGGATTTGTAGACCCAAATATTATATCATCTACATATATCTGTATTACTATGATATCTGGCCCCTGACGTTTTATAAACAGGGTTATGTCAACTGCACCTTTTGTAAATCCACATTTCAACAGATATGTTGAAAGTGCATCATACCAAGCACGAGGTGCTTGTTTAAGGCCATACAGTGACTTATCCAAAATATATACATGATCAGGTTTCGAAGGATCAGTAAACCCTTCGGGCTGATATGTATATACTTCATCAGTTAGTTCCCCGTTTAAAAACGCAGTTTTGACATCCATTTGATATACTGTAAAATTTTTATGTGCGGCAAAAGCTAAAAACATCCTTATAGCTTCAATGCGTGCAACTGGTGCGAATGTTTCATCATAATCAATCCCTTCTTGTTGACTGTATCCTTTGGCCACGAGACGAGCTTTATTCCGAATAATGACACCGTGTTCATCTTTCTTGTTCTTGAAGATCCATTTCGTGCCGATTATGGATTTGTCTTTTGGTCGCTCAACAAGTCTCCAGACCTTTAACCGTTCGAACTGGTTCAGTTCGTCTTGCATCGCCACAATCCAATCAGCATCCAGAAGGGCTTCTTTTACATTTTTAGGCTCAATCTTACTCAAAAAATTTGAAAATAAGCATTCATTTATTGTAGCCCTTATGGTTTGGACTGATGAGGATGGATCACCAATGATATTCTCTATTGGGTGATTTCTTGTCCACTTAACTGTGTGTGGAAACGGTTCTATTGGGTCTTGGTTGGGATTGGAATCAAAATATGGTTCGGGAGTTGCTGCAGATGTTGTAGGTGGAACATCTGAGGTAGGAGCTTCTGACTGTTCAGAAGTAATAGGAGTTTCAGAAGTATGTGGAGGTTCAATTGGTTGTACAAGCTCTGTAGTTGATTGCACCTTTGCTGTTGAAGCTTCTCCAGTTTCTTCTGAACTTTGTTGTTGAGATAGATCTGAAACTACGACTGGATCTTCAGTGATCCTGTCAGGCACCAAATTTTGAACATTAGATTTGGGAGTTTCAAAATAATCATCATAAAAGTTCTCAAACAACTTATTTAATTCATGTTGTTCAGCATTTTGTCTATTTGACTCCAATGAAGTCTGCATGTTAGGTCCGGGTCCTGAACTGGTGTGTTCAGAAGCCATTACCACTCCTTCGTCAAATTTAACATTTACTCTCTCGTTGACTATCTTGGTTCTCTTGTTGTATACTCGGAAAGCAACCGACTCCTTTGAATACCCGATGAAGATTCCTTCATCCGCCTTTTGATTAAATTTTCCCAGATTGTCTTTATCATTCAATATAAAGCATCTGCAACCAAAGACATGGAAAAATTTAACATTAGGTATTGGTTTATTGATCAGTTCATAGGGAGTCTTTCCGAATCTTTTATTTATTATTGAACGGTTTTGTGTGAAACATGCTGTTGCAACCGCTTCTGCCCACAAGGACAATGGTAAATTGGAGTAGGCCAACATCGTCCTAGCTGATTCCACTAGTGTCCGATTTCTTCTTTCAACGACACCGTTTTGTTGTGGAGTCCTAGCAGCTGAGAATTGATGTGTAATTCCTACTGAATTTAAGAACGAGTCTAATGATTTGTTCTTGAACTCTGTTCCATTGTCTGTGCGAATTGTCTGAATGGTGAGTTGCAACTTTACTTGTATTTTTCGGATGAAGTCGATGATAGATTCGGTTGCATCTGATTTGGATTTCAGGAAAAACACCCATGTGTATCGTGAATAGTCATCAACTATCACCAATACATATCTTTTCTTATTTAGACTCTGTACTCTCATTGGTCCACACAAATCCATATGCAGTAACTCTAGTGCTCTTGTGGATGAGTGTGCTGTTTTGGATTTGTGTGTGGCTTTTGTCATCTTTCCTTTTTCACATGCCGCGCATAGTTGCTCTTTTTGAAATTTAAGCGCCGGCAGCCCTTTAACTAACCCTCCTTTTGCTAGGTTGGTCAGTTCATTGAAATTTAGATGTGAAAGGCGACGATGCCACAGCCATGCTGTTTTAGATGTTGCTTTTGACAATAAGCAGACATCTTTCTTCAGATTGATCGAGGCTAAATCAATGGAGTATAGATTTGTTTTCCTGTTTCCTGCTAGAATTTCTTTTCCTTGTGCTGATCTGATGCTGCACCGATTGGCTTTGAAGTTGACTTCTAACCCCTTATCACACAGTTGTCCAATACTGAATAGATTATGACCAAGACCGTCAACATAAAAGACCTTTTGGATTGTGATTTTGTCATACTTCAGACTTCCGTATCCCTTAATTGGACAAAACTGATCGTTTCCAAATCTTACCGTCCCACAGAACTATTCTACAAAGTCCGTGAGTGTGTCTCGTTGTCCGGTCATGTGTTTGGAGCATCCCGAATCAAGGTACCAGACATGGTTTACCTATTAAACGTAATAGCACATGAGGTACCCACTTGTAGTTGGGTACTTTAGTTTTAGGTAAAACATGCATAGTATCATTTGTTTGTCTAACTGATATGGCTTTAGGCTTATTGTTTGAATTTATTTTAGGGACCCATTTTTGAACTGTTCTTTTGGGTATCCACTTTTGTACAATTCGCGGTGGAATTGTTTTTGAAATTTTTATCTGTGGATCCTTTTTCTGTTCATGCAATGGATCCTTTTTCTTTGGTTGCCATACAAGCTTATTATATTTCACAGTTTCAGACTTACAAACATAAGAATTCAAAGCAATTAATTTCGGTCTTGAAAACTTAATACAAGAATTATTAACAATTTTATCATTATTACAGACAGAATGTTCAATTTTGCTGTTTCTATCTGTAACAATTTTTTCTTTCACGCGCAATTCTTGTTTTATAATCTTGTTTTAAAAATCCTAAGTACTTGGAAAAGGTTCAGCAACTTTTACCTATTTTTTATGACATGAGATATATGGGTGCTGGGATGAAATCTTTCATTTATCAATCATCGGAAGAAATTTTAACCCAAGAGGATGAGAAACGAATTGAAAACAAAGAAAAAGAAATGTCTTTCAAATATGATGAGCTAAACGAGAGTTATCCCTAGAGAGTACCTACTCTTGAGGAAGACTATTTGTCTAGTTATTCAGAAGCTGAAATGAAAGCTGAACCTGTAAAACCAATCCTCACCTTTACATTCCTACAAAAGTTCTTCAACATCAAATTACTGTTTTAGAAAAGGAATTAAAGACAACTCGAAAGAAAGCTCTTGATTATCAAGAAGCTCTTCTCAAGAGTGAGGAAAAATTGGCAAATCAAAGTTTTGAACAAAATGTAGAATTAACCATCTAGAAAGAAAAGCTTGACACAGTTTCAGAAAGGTTAAATTCTCTTTTAAAAGAGTCAAAGGTTTCTCATCCTACAAAAGTCCATCTCACATCATCTGAAAAAGGTAAAGCCAAGGTTGAAGTTTCTTCAGTCAGTTGTAAAGGTGAGTGCTCCAAATCTTCCAAAGCTGAGGTTTCAAAGAAGACTCGGAGTCAATCTAAGTTTTCCAAGAACCCCACTCACCAAGGAAAAGAAAATTTATCCAAGTCTAAGTCTTCCAAACGTACGAACTCTCATTGTTTTGTTCCTACAGATCATGCAAGAAGGATTCCTAAAATAACACCTCTTGATTTTCAAAGTTTCATTGTGAAAAAGGCAGTCATGCCTGAATTTTTTGTGAAAATCGATAGTAGTGCTAGTGTGCCTGGAAAGGATGTTGCTAGTAATCCTTTGAAATACTCTTTTTGCAATCTGTTTCAATTATGTCCAAAAAGCTTTCGGCGTGCTGTTCCTGAAATGACTAAGTTTGTACCTTATCCTGAAAAACGGAAACGCCGCCGATCTAAGAAAACAAAAGTGCATGCCTCATCACCGCCTGACAAATTGGAAAAACCATCGCCAAAGGCCAAGCCTAAGGCATTTCCAAAGTCACCCAAGCCAAAGGTTGTTCCATTACCTAAGGTTGTTTCAAAATCAGTTGGACACTTATACAAATGGGTGCCAAAAGGTTCTGCATCTAAACCTGTGTCGAATGATAAATGGATTCCTACTATTGTGTTGTTACATGACGATGGAAATCCTAAATCTAACAAGAAAGGACCGATCTTTCGATGGGTACCAAAAGTGGTTTAATTTTATGCAGATGGTTTTCAGATCACTTCAGATTGGAACCCGGACTTCAATGAGATGGTTTTCAGATCACTTCAGACTGGAACCCGGACTTCAATGAGATGGTTTTCAGATCACTTCAGACTGGAACCTGGACTTCAATGTAAAGGCTTCTGATCACTCAGTTCAGGACCCGATCCTCAGTAAAATGGCTTCTACTTACTTCCGAGTAGAACCTGTGCCTCAAAGCAATGACTTCTGCATCAAGACAGATCAGAATCCGTTCTTTCATGTTTAGATGGTTTCTAAACACCCAGTTTAGAACCCGTGGTTCTACGACTTATCAGGAATTTTCCCTATTTTTTATGCTTATCAGTTTGAGTTTGAGTTTCGTTCTTGAAATTCACTCATAACATCTTATGTTTCACTGATATTGTTCTTATTTGTAGGGGGAGTCTCAGATGCGCTTTGAAGATGACATATTAACGAAAAGTGTGTAAGCATTATGAATACTCTAATGCACACTTTAAAATGTTTTGTTAGAAGAATATGATTCTCTGACTAAATAAATTTCCACCAAGATTAATTGATCTAATCTTCGTGATGATCTTGATCTCATTCTTTCTAAGATTCTCTCAAATATTCTGCTTTCTCCCACGTAGTCCGATTCTCTCATTCATCAAGTTTCTCCCATACAAGCTAATTTTTTCATGATAGTTTGATTCATCTCCAAATCTTATATCAGGCTTTCTATTCAAGTTCTCTCATACAGTCTCTCAAACTTCCCAAGATATTTCATTCAACTCTCATCCATCTTCTGGAATACCCCATGAGCTTAACTACTATATCCTTCAAGATATCATGCTGACTCCGATGATGCCCAATATGAGTGATTAGATGTAACATCCGGCACTAAAACAGGTTAGCAACAATGACCTAATCTGTATTTAATAGCCAATTATAACCTAATCAGTGGTCATTAGAAATTAATCAAGTGATTAACAAGGTTTATTAGAAAATTCAACTCAATTAGAATCAAATTCATCGGTGCGATGAATCGGGAAATCAATTAATCCGATCAATTTACGATATGAGGGAGTAATTCAACTAAGTACATAATTAAATTATGATTAGTGACACTAATCATACACTAATACAATTACTTAACATTAATTATGCAAGACTAAAACAATTCATTAATACAATACATCTAAAAGTATTTATGAAATTACAAGAAAAGGGAAATACAAGAATACATTTCTAAATACTTTTATACAAAAAAAAAATGTAAAATACATGGAAAATACCTTCACATGGCCAGCCCTCATAGTACACACACACACTTGACTTTCAATTTTATATTAAGAAGACCATGCACCATCTACATCAAATCTCCTTTCTCCATTCCCTTTCATTTCACCATTCTCTTTCAATTCAACCAAGTGTGCACTCAACCTCCATTTGAAAGACCAAGACTTTTCCTATAAATAGAGAGCTTCCCTTTCATTATTTTCACACCAAAATCCGTCTTTTTTCTCACTAAAAACCGGATCCATACACACACACACACATCAAAAACCTTTTCATTCAAGTGTTCTTCTAGAAATTCAAGTGTTTTGGTGCATATCTTGCAAGGATTTCAACTTCTACTCAAATCATACTCTAAACACTTCAAAGTAAGTAAATACTAACTTATTTCATCTTACATTTATGTTTATATAAGTCTTGCATAATATGTATAATCACCAACAACAACAAGTTTCGTAAAAACTCAAGTTTATAAATTTCTAGTTTTCGTTTTTAAGTTGTTTCTTTAAATGTGTTTATGAATATATGAAAACATTATAAAAACGTTAATATTATGAAAACATGTGATATATATGTGTTTTATGACTTTTATAACTTTTTTATACAAGTAGTCTTTGAATAAACAACAAGAATCATAAGTTATTTTAAGTTTATAAACTGCGGATTTTCGGCAGAAAGTTTATATCGACTTTGAAAAATCATAAGTAATTCATAACTTATCGAAATGAGTTGATTCTTGTCTCAAAAGTTAGATCTATGTCTTAACTATAGATCTGGAAGTTTTCATAATTTATTTTGGAGTTTAAGACCTCCAGAAAATATTTGGGAAACCGAAAGTTTGACAGCTCAAAAATGGCCAACATAGGGTTTTTAACAAGCTTTTTCACCAACCTAAACATCTCGAAAATGGCCGTTCTTGATTCTAAAAATCCTTTGTATATAGTAGTTTAATGTCCTAGAAAACCAAAGCCTAAAACGTTTTGGAGCTTGGTCAAAAACAGCCTCAAAGTAGGCCGAAAAACCTCCGAAAAAGCTGGAAAATTATATATATATAAACTGGACGTTTTAACCGGGTTTTAATTATAAACTTGTAATGTCGGGTGATTTAAGATATAAAAATCTATAAATATATATATTATCATATATTATAGATATTAAGTCCCTATTATCATTTAGGGCTCGATTAATCTCGCTCGGTGCACCATCCATCAACTTACGAAAAAAAAGCATTTTTCGCTCGTTTTTGCCATCACACGCTCGGTGAGTCTTCATAGCCCCTATTTTCACTATCTTTTGGGGTGTAAATACATGCACTGTTTTCATATGGACATCAAAACTGTTTATTTCTTATATGTATTACATGTTTGGATCCATCAGCCCTCAAATCATGAACCGTTAATTGCATTTATTTGCAAGCGTGAATGTATTGTGGATAGATCTATTGGGAGTCATGTCCCCCATTCGGGTTAGTTCATGTCGGCTAACAGCGAGTGCATATATATTCAACACACGGTATTACAGTCAGGGATACTGCACAGAGCAAACTCATTTTAATTAAGCTTCGGTGGCATGATGGTTTATGTAATACATACACGGAATTTATGATTTTATAAATTCAACTCATCTGATAATGTCCATACAACTGGTCTTTTCGCGTAAACCTATGAGCTCACCAACAATTTGTTGACGTATTTTAGCATGTATTTTTCAGGTGTTTGAGACATGCACATTTATCGGAAGTATTCCGAGGCTTCCGTTCATTTTGGAGTCGCATCGTTTTCAAATTCGGAGATTTATTTGCATCTTTTCGGATAAACTAAATTGTGTATTTAAATTTTAGTATTTTAAGAACTACTTACGCTGTATTTTGGTTATGTAAAACAATATTTATATTTGAAGTTAAATCAATGCATTTTTAAAAAACGTCCATATAGTGGTCCTTCGTTATGATTATGGTCACGCTTCCGCGACGTCACGCTTCGTTGCCAACCGGGGTAACGGGGTGTGACAGATTGGTATCAGAGCCATAGTTATAGTGAACTAGGTTGCATTAGTACCTAGACTATAACTGTTACAAAAACTAAAGTTTTTCAAGAACTGTGATGATGGACCCAGTCGTATGAGTATAAAAAATAACCCAAAAACTCTATATAGATTGGGTAAGTGGGATCCAATCCACAGGGAATGTTAGGTTACTAAACTAGTTTGAAAACTGTTTGGATTGAGTTTGAAATCATTTGATTTGAACTAATTTCCTACCGTAAAATACTATTATAGGAATGTCACACACAAGAGTTGAATTTAAGGAGTTTCACTAGAGGGAAGAGGGTGTTTGCTCTCTCGTTATACATACTACGACAATTCAGAATGTTAAGGATTCCATTTAAATGAATTGATACGGATTTACAACTTATGCTCCGGAGATAACGTATACCACTCTATTGATTGTCTTCCTCCCCTATAGAGAGTGGGCACAAACAATGACACGGATATCAACCATTCCAGATACACTCATTGTCTATTCACATCTATTCATACAAATATAAACCCTTTTTAGTTTCCATATAAATGAATTGGTTTCCACAACAAATATTTTTAAGACGAAATATGCAACGTCTATTAATTGTCTTCCCCATATTAATGAGCCGGCACAACTAATGATATCACTATATCCCGTTGTATACAATACCCATTGATTACAACCATTCATTCATTCACATATAAGATCCACAACCCCTTTAAGCACGAATGAAGACTGAATTTAATTAAACATTCATTCAAACCATAGTATGCAAACTAAAGAACAAACACCACAAAGTTTTTAGCCAAGCATGGCTTGACCTAATGTACTAACAATGTCAAACATGGATGAAAACATTAAAGCTACCAATAACGCGTAAACACGTTCGATTGGACACCAACGCTTGATCTTTGTTTGATTCCCGTCGCTTTCCTTCTCTGGTTTGCCTCCCAAAATCTCCCCTTTGTGTGTGTGGAACTCCAAAAATGCGAACCCCCTCAATTCTGTAACTTCCTCCCTCAAAAACTGCAGCATTCGCACAACTGCCGCACCAGCGTCGCTGCTGGCGTCTAGGACGCTGGCTAGGACGCTCAGACTCTGTCTCAGGGAGTTTTGAGGGTTTCCTGGGCGTCTGGGACGTTGGCTAGGACGCCCTGCATGAAATCCACCTCCAAAGCTGCCAATTTTACTACTTTCTTGTCAAGCAACTGAAATCATAAAAACCTACATTAGCAGTACCAATTATCTCACATTTACACATTAAAACATAGAAAAACTCATGAAAATAGAAGTGATTATATCACTGATCAAACCTCCCCAACTTACACCTTGATCGTCCCGAACAAGGCATCAAAATAGAGACAAAAAGGATTAAACATTTGAGTTTTTCAGCCTTAAAAGTATGAACTTTCAACCTGAAAAGAACAGTGAACGATCAAAATGCAAATGCCAGCATGTTCAGGCTATGGGCTTCTCCTTCCTAATAAATCCTTAGGCATTGATTTTTAGCTCAAGGTTATGAGTTACTTTACTTAACACCCAACTGCACACTTTATGTTGGAGCACTTTTCTGCTCTTTTATTTCAAGTTTATACTAACACTTCAATCGTGACTTTCTAGCAAGTCCATGTAATAGGATTTAGGTCAATCGATCCCAAACCAGACGGTCTTAGGTGATTAGGCATGACGGTACCCCACAGACTTAATTTCCCGAACTTACTAGGCCACATGTTAGCTTATTCAACTCTTTTTTTTCTTTTCTATATATTTTTTTTTCTTTTCTTATTAACTGTGCAATGCATACATCACTCTCCCCCTTATTGCCATCAATGCCAAAGATTTATTAACGAAGGGTTTGACCAGTACTTCCCATGCCAAACACTCACATTCTATCCCCCTCACTTTTCATCAAACCAAAAGCTACTCTCTTTTAAAACTAGCAACCCATTATGCTTACTTCCTCTTAACTCTTATTTTCATACCTTGCATAGGATAATTCACGCATAAGCAGTTAAGGAATGATCATGACACCAACACTATAACACAACTTTGCAAAAATAAACTGCACCTAAGAAAATTACTCAAACTAGAAATGCAATAATTTAAACAAACAGAAATGAAACGAGAATACCCGAGAATGAAGTAGCCTCTCATCTATGATGGTGGCCCAAAAATGCCACTGAAGTAGGCCGCAAAACCATGTTGATCTCGTGTTTGGGGTGTGGATGGAGGCTGATGAAACGGTGCCAAAGCAGGATGCGGCACTGGGTTGACCGTGCCCCTGTCAATAGTCTCATAACTTGGCGCTTGCTACCTATCAAGTGGTGTGTAGGGCAGGTTAGCCCTATAATCACTGTAATGCCTCAACTCGTCCTCGTACTGCCACTGCAGGCTGTACATATAAGCATTCAGGAATGTACCGGCCCTCACACATAGGTAGATGTCATCCAACTGCCTCCTCTGCGCTCCTACTTCAGACTGTAACCAATTAATTTGCCGCTGCTGCTCCTCCATCACTCTATCCTGTCTCTGTGACCTCTCTCGCTGCTCATTCCTCATGCTGGAGACCTCGGTGCTTAGGTTGGATAACATCTGTACAATGTTACTCAAATCTCCTGCCTCACCTCTCCGAACCGCTCTGCTTTGTTGTCTTTCTATCCTCTCCTCCTCAGGATATGGTGTCACTACACTTTTCTTTGTCTCAGTGTCATAGATCTCGTAACCGTCCTCCGCTTCTCTCAATACGATGTCCTTCATGGAGCTAACTTTGATCCATAGACTACTTTCCTTGATAAACTTGGCGGGGGTATTTTCAGCCATAGCACCTTTCACCTTCAGGTATCTGGACAACAGCCACATATGAGGTATAACCCGTCTCTCCCGGGTATTGTACATATTCCACAAATCATCCATCACGATCCAGGCAAAGGATAGGGGTTCCTCCCCAGTAAGCAAGGCATGCATAATACTAACATCCTTCAATCTCACCTTGCTCAGATCCCCTGTCCTTGGTAAAATATTCGTGATCACGATCTTGTGAAGTACTTTAGCCATCGGCTGCAAATCTCCTCGTTTGAAGTCCCTGTACTTGGATACCCGTTCCCTGGGAAGATCAAAAGCCGCCATCACCTTTCTCAACCAGACTTCGGAATACATCATCCCCGTGCCGGCTAGATATCCCTCAGTTCTGTACACATAAGGCTGCCTCTCTCCGTCCCTCATGCACCCGGTATCTAATGCAAAAACTTCGCTCAGCTCTGCGGCTGTCATCCGGATCTCTATATTGCCCACTATGCCGATCAAGGTGTAGTTACAGTCGTCAACCCCTCTCCCGAGTCGTAAGTTTGACATCCATTCTGCTACCACAAAGGGGTACAGCTCCTCACCTCCTAAATCCAACACTTTCTCCCAGCCCAGTGCTTGAAACAACTCTATCACACCATAGTTGCCGAACTCATCTTTATCCAGCTTCTTCTCATAAATGAACTTTGTGTCCTCCCCCCACTTTTCCATAAATAGCTCAGCCCTGATTCTTTCATCGTGTTCGGACAGAAGCTTTGTCGAATCCCATACAGCAGGGGGGCGAACATCTGGTGCGGCTGAAGCTGTTTTCTTTCGTTTTGCTATGCTCTTTTGCCTTTGAGATGACGATGCTCCCGACATGATGATACCTGAAAAACACCGACAATAATTGCAACCAACATGGTGAACCGTTAGTATCAACATATTTGTTTACACATATATAATCTGCAGCTCACACACGATTCCCTGTCATACATTCATCTGGCCTATGCTAAAAGTCACCAAAATCAAAAAAATGGACACCCCCTCCCCAACTTAGAGGGAAGTGATGTCCTCATCACAAACAATGCATCTAGGCAACACAGATAAACACAAAATAACAGAACCATAACAAGGAAACAACTAACGGCATTTAAACATAGCATAGACGGAGCAAAAGAAAGAGAGTATCAAAGTTAAGTACACATAGAATTGTTTCATCGCCACACACGGCGGAATAAACGTCAACCCAAAAGAACCAAATTGTTTCAACCCACAAACTACTAAACTAAGTTTTTTATCCTCATCAGGCATCGGAGCTTTGTCTTTCCGGCCGTGTTCCCTCCTTGCTAATGCTTGCTCAACCTGCATTTCCGCTTCATGGTTGGCAGCAACATTGATAGCTTCGGCCATCTCGTACAAGCGATCCACCTTCTTTTCCACCAGCTCCAGAGACAGCATCACCTGATTTTGCAATTGCTCATGCATTTGGCACACCATCTTGGTGAGCTCTTGAATGCTCCTCTGCATTCCTTCTAACACAGCAGCAGTAGTAGTAGCGGATGAGGGCTCCCCAAATACACGCTCGGGCGAGGTTGCTGGAGAACGAGGACGGTCCAGGGTAGTCTCATACCCACTCATCAAGTCCCTGATAATGGATTTGTCACCGGCACGAATAAATTTGGTACGACTGAAAAGCTGCTTTGTGAAGTGTTTTTCTCGATCAGGTATGACAGAAAAGCGGGGGTTAGGCGGGAGAGTACCCATACGTTCCAAAAGCTCAGAGATCATTCTAGCGTGCACTAGCTCAGTTCGATTCGATGAGAGTACAGCGTTCCAAATATTACCCAGTACCAAATGGCTTAAAGAGATACAAGGGGACCCAGTCAACAACGCATTAACGACCACAATTTCCTTCACCTTAACGCTAGTAGTATCAGCATTTCTCGGCAGAACGTTGTACAGAACCAACTTCCATAATACCTTGGCCAAAGGCCTGAGATCTTTGCGTGCATTTGCAGTGTATGTCTTGGCTTGAGTGGGTGTGAGTTCAAACACTGTTGTCAGTTAAGTTTGCCAAATTTCTGGAGAGACTAGCGAGATCTCTTTTAGACACTCCTCATCCCAAATCTCATGCTCAAGAACAGTTCCATCAGCGGCAGTAGTTGTGTCAAAACCTAAAAGTTGTTGTAGCTTCTCTACTGAAAGCTCAATTTCTTGACCCCCTACCGTTGCTTGAAGGGTCAAAGGTGCTAGCAAATCACCTCTCTTCCTTTTTACAGTGTTGCAGAACTCCTCTAGAGCATCCTGGTAAACCACATCTTTAGTCCAATCCAATGCCGATAACCATCCCAACCGGCCAAAAGCATCAAATACTCCATAATCTTTGAACTCGTCCCTACGTACTCCTTTTTCTAATAAAAACTTGAAATCTGAGTCAACTTCGAATACTTCCATTTGTTGCTCTACCTCCCGAGTTGGAGAAGGTGTTGGAGAGATGGTCTGGCGAGGACGCTTACGTGTGCTTGACGTCGCAGTTTGTTTTTGCTTTCTAGCTGAAGCTCGAGTCATAGCTAGAGAGAGTGATACAGATAATATCAGATGTTATGCTCAACGTGATGGATTATGTGAACATTATGAATGCTTACATGGAGTGATGATTAGAAATACACTACAACTTAAGGTCAACTAAGTCCTTTACCTGCTAAACACTATGCCCACTATGGGTTGTGAATGTTTTAACCTTAAAAGCATGTACCCTATTGGTTGGTGCAACAACACTTACTCAACAAATCACCCCTCCCCAACTTAGTTGTAGAGGGGGAGGTTACTAGATCTGTTCCTGGAGTTCTATAAACAAGATTACCCAACACACTCCTAAGCTAGAGCATACACCATCAATACTGTAACATACCCATAACTACCACTAAGAACACGCGTCAACGTTATGAGACTCGACCACATACACCCCATAGCAAACAACTTTCAAGCAAGCCCTAACTTCCAAAATAGGGACCCTAGCTTCATGAAACCGCAAATGTGTGTGACATACATGAAATACATGAGAGATATAACTACATACATACATGATCAACATATAATTTCAAGAATCGCACACAAGCCTACAAAGAGCCCTAATCAGTTCACTACAACCGCAAGAAACCCATGAATGCAAGAAACGAACTCAAGATGGTTACCTGATCGACGGATGTGAAGGAATGCGAAAGAGACGAGGGCAACAATGGTGAAACCGTTCGGCGTCCGCAAGAGAGAGAGATGAGAGCGTTTTTAGAGAGAGAAAGGACGGTAGGTGTGAGTAAATGAGGCGGATGAGGGTTTAAATGATGAAAAATCGCTTAGGCGTCCTACTCGGCGTCTAAGACGCTACCTAGCGTCCGTGCGGCTCATATCAGCGTCCCTAAGACGCTTACCTTCTGTTTTGGAATTTATTCCAGCGTCTAGGACGCCCACTCAGACGCCGCCCACTTAAGCGCCCCTTCGACCGCGTCCTTAGCGTCCTGCTCAGTGTCCCAAACGCTGCCCTGGCGTCTGAACTCCTCACTGAGCGTCTTGAGGACGCTCACACTCTGTTTGCTAATTAATTCGAGCGTCCTCGACGCCTCCCTGGACGCTGGTACTCCAAATTCACTCAACACTTGTTCTAAAAACTTTCCAACTCCCATTTTCTCAATAACGGCCACTCCCGCTCATTTTCGAATTAAAAATACACACTACTTAACTAAAACACAACTTTACCTAAACACAAAAACAACCATTTTCGTATGGAACACGAATATACTTAGCACGTATAGCAAGCCTTTAAACCACCTAATTGCTTAGATGGACGAGTTTAGTCTCGTGAGGGTTTGTAGTGAATATACCCACAAAATTCATACATGTTTTACTTACAGAGATGAGTCGATTTGCTCTTTGAGAGCCACTACCTCAATCAAGGTCGCTTGATTACCGTCAGTGCTTATCGGACCTTCAACATACATCTTAAGCCTATGGCCATTCACAGTAAACGAATGTCCATGCTTAAGATCCTTGACTTCCACAGCTCCATTTTCATATACATGAATTACCTCATAAGGTCCCGTCCATTTACTCCTCAGCTTACCTGGAAACAATTTAATGCGTGAGTTATAGAGCCAAACCTTATTACCAACCGCAAAAGTCTTCCTTCTCAAACATCTATCATGGAAATGCTTTGTCTTTTCCTTGTAAATCCTCGCACTTTCGTATGCCTCCAATCTGATTTCTTCCAGTTCTGCCAATTGGAACTTCCTCATTCTTCCTGCATCAGAAATATCAAAGTCAGCATTTCGAATTGCCCAAGTAGCTCTATGCTCTAACTCTACAGGTAGATGACAAAGTTTCCCATAGACTAGTCTATAAGGTGACAATCCAATAGGAGTCTTATAAGCAGTCCTGTAAGCCCATAGTGCATCATCTAATCTCAATGACCAATCTTTGCGACTAGGCTTAACAGTCTTTTCTAAAATCCTTTTGACCTCCCTATTGGACACCTCAACTTGACCGCTCGTCTGTGGGTGATAAGGGGTGGCAACACGATGGGTTACCCCATAATGTTTCAACAAGGTGTGAAACTGAAAATTTTTTAAGTGGGTCCCCCCATCACTAATAATAGCTCGGGGAATCCCATGGCGTGAGAAAATGTTCTTTTTTACAAATTTGCACACTACCTTGTTGTCATTGTATCGCGTTGCCTCAGCCTCAACCCACTTAGAGACATAATCTACGGCTACCAGAATGTATTCAAAACCAAAAGAGACAGGAAAGGGACCCATAAAATCTATTCCCCAAACATCAAAAATTTCTACTTCTAATATGGGAACCATGGGCATTTGATCTCTCTTATATATCCCCCCAACCTGTTGGCATCTCAGACAAGACTTAACATACTTATATGCATCTTTAAACAATGAAGGCCAAAAGAAGCCACAATCTAACACTTTATGGGCTGTTTTCTTGGCACTAAAATGCCCCCCACATGCTAAACTATGACAATGAGTAAGGGTATCAAGTTGGTCCATCTCTGGAACACATCTTCTAATCAACTGATCAGCACCAATCTTGAAAAGATCAGGATCGTCCCAGATGTAATACTTGGCTTGGGCGTAGAAACTTTTCCGCTGCTGTGACGTCCAATGGCTTGGTGTCTTACCTGTCACAAAATAATTAACCAAATTAGCAAACCACGGTATTTTAGACACAAATAACAGCTGTTCATCCGGAAAAGATTCCTTGATCACTTCAATGGAATTTGGAACCAACGTGGGCAGCCTTGACAAGTGATCAGCTACCACATTCTCCGACCACTTTTTATCCCGTATCTCCAGATCAAACTCTTGCAGTAATAAAATCCACCTGATCAGTCTTGGTTTGGCATCCTTTTTGCTCAAGAGGTACTTCAATGCACTATGATCCGAGTAGATTATCACATTGGCACCCCATACATAGGCACGAAACTTATCCAAGGCATACACTACTGCCAATAACTCCTTTTCTGTGGTAGTGTAATTCTGTTGAGCCTCAGAAAATGGTTTGCTGGCATAATAAATCACAACCGGCTTCTTATCAACCCTCTGTCCCAGCACTGCTCCCACCGCGAAGTCACTTGCATCACACATAATTTCGAATGGCTTGGTCCAGTGAGGTGACTGCAAAATGGGAGCATCAGTAAGCTTAGCCTTTAAAAGCTCAAATGCTTTTAGACACGCTTCATCAAACACAAATTCAGCATCCTTAGCTAAAAGATTACACAACGGCTTGGAAATGGTGCTGAAATCCTTGATAAATCTTCTATAGAATCCAGCGTGCCCCAAGAACGATCTCACTCCCTTAACACTGGTTGGTGGTGGCAAAGATGAAATAAGCTGAATTTTTGCCTTGTCCACTTCCATACCTTTCTCAGAAACTACGTGGCCTAAGACAATTCCCTCCTTGACCATGAAGTGGCTCTTCTCCCAGCTCAACACCAAATTCGTTTCGGTGCACCTTTTCAAGACTTGCTCCAGATGGTATAAACAACCCTCAAACGTCTTATCAAAGATGGAGAAATCATCCATAAAAATTTCTAGCGAGCCTCCTACCATATCTGAGAATATTGCCATCATACAACGTTGAAACGTGGCAGGAGCATTACACAACCCAAACGGCATCCGTCTATAGGCGAATGTCCCGTAAGGGCACGTGAACGTGGTCTTTTCTTGGTCATCAGGGTGAATAGGAATCTGATTGTACCCTGAATATCCATCTAGAAAGCAATAGTACTTCTGGCCTGCCAGCTTCTCAACTATCTGATCAGTGAACAGCAACAGGAAGTGATCCTTTGATGTGGCTGCATTCAACTTCCTATAGTCAATGCAGACCCTCCAACCTGTTACTGGTCTGGTTGCAATCTGCCCATCTTCGGTGTTTATCACTGTTACCCCCGACTTCTTGGGCACGGTCTTTGTAGGGCTGAACCACTGGCTATCAGAAATGGGGTAAATGATACCCACATCTAACCACTTTAACACCTCCTTCTTTACCACATCTCTCAAGTTCGTGTTGAGTCTCCGTTGTGCATCCCTGGATGGTTTACTATCAGCCTCCGTGATAATTCTGTGCATACAAATGGTAGGACTTATCCCTTTTAGATCAGAAATCGTCCAACCCATAGCTGCCTTATGCTTTCCCAAAACTTCAATCAGTGCCTCTTCTTCCTCTTTCGTCAAATCCGAAGCCATAATCACTGGCAAACTCTCTTGTGGCCCCAGAAACACATATTTAAGGTGTGTGGGTAAGGCCTTGAGATCCAGTGTAGGAGCCTGCTCCAAAGATGGTTTAATTGACTCAGGGAGATTTGACTGACCATGGAGGTTGCTTACTTGGCTTTGTTCCTCCAAACATCTCTTCTAAGCTCATCAACCAACCCCAATCCGCCTTTTCTTTCTATATCCCAATTCATCCCTGCTAGTCATGAGTGGTGCCTGTGATCCTGCTAACTCATCAAGATAATCAATTAACTAGCACTCTGTATCATCAGAGACATTAGGGACAGCACTGAAAACATTCAACTTCAATTTTCTATTCCCAAAGGCTAAGTCCAAGGCACCCGTCCTACAATTAATTTGGGCATTAACAGTGGCCAAAAATGGCCTACCCAAAATAATTGCAGGCTGGTTATCCCGACTTCTTTGATCTGAATCTAACACAAGAAAGTCCACCGGGTAATAGAAATCCTCAACTTTTACAATCACATCGGTTAACATGCCCCTTGGAATCTTAGTGGATCGATGAGCTAGTTGTAACACCACATCTGTGGGTGTTAAGCTTCCTAAATCGTGTTGATCGAATAAGTTTCCAGGGAGTATGTTAACACTTGCTCCCAAATCTAGCAATGCTTTTTTAATCCTGATATCACCTATAGTAACAGAGATAAGAGGTGAACCTGGATCCTTAAGCTTGGGTGGCAATAAACTTGAAACTACTGCACTTACCTGCTCCGTGAGGTTGATTTGCTTCGGCAAGACCGTAGGATACTTACGCTTTTGAGTGCACAAATCCTTCAGAAACTTTGCATATGTTGGAATTTGCTGCAATGCTTTCACCAGTGGAATGTGGATCCTCACCTGATTGAATGTGTCCCATAGATCCTCTATCTGCAGCCCTTTCTTCCCATACGTCGATCTATTCGGGTCCTCTAGAGCTGATGGGTATGGAGGTGTAGGTTCAGGCTTTGGCTGCTCTTTTTTTTGCACCACAACTTCCTTAAACTGAACTTGCTTCTTCAATTTTACCTCCTTCTCAGATTCTGACTGTGGAACTTTCTTCCCATCCTCTATAGTCTCCTCAACATCACTATCTTCATCTTCCACTTCCGGCATCACAACTTTGTTATCAACCTTCTTACCACTTCGCAAAGTAGTAACTTTCTACAACTCACTCACTTCGTTCAGCTCTTCCACCTCATGTACTGATTGCTTTTCTTTGCCTTTCGAATGAGACGGATTGACTTGGGTATTACTCGGTAATCTACCTTCATCTCTTTTCGTAAGCTGATCTGCGATCTGCCCCATTTGCTTCTCTAGACTGGCCATTGACTTCGTCTGCACATAGGATTGTTGCTTTAGGTAATCCATAAGCTGATCCATCTTTGAATCCTTGGGAGCTTCATGAACAACCGGTTCCTTTTCTTCTTTAGTACCCGACGATGTACCACCATAAAAATTTCTACCCTGTGAATACCGGTTCCCTTGATCAAATCTGGGTTTGGGATACTCCTCGGCTCTTTGATCATCTCTCCAACGAAAGTTAGGATGACGCCTCCACCCAGGATTATAGGTTTCTGAGTGAGGGTCAAACCTATCTTGCCTTGGTCGAAATCCCGAGATCTCACTTGCTTGCTCGCCTTGCACATGATAGCAAAAGTCTGAAGTGTGAGTATACTCCCCACAAGTGACACACATCACCGGTAATCGTTGTTCTGTCTGCTCCTTTTTCATCAAAACATCCCACTTCTTGCTAAGAGCTTCCATATTTGTTGTAACATCCCTTTTCCAAGCATTATCAATTCCCAATACTTGAACTCCAATTGGCGTCTCAGACCCGGCTTGTACCTTTGACCCCTTAGCTAACTGTGCCAACAATTCCCATGCCTCATCATGCTCTTTGGCCAAGAATGTACCCCCCGAGGCTGCTGTGATCATGTTTCTGCTCTCTTGGCTGATTCCATTGAAAAAGTTCTTCACCAACATCCACTTGGGTACCTCATGATGTGGACATGCCCGTAACATCTCATTTAGTCGCTCAAAAGCCTCATGAAATTGTTCCCCCGGCTTCTGCTTAAAACTAGTAATGTTGTTCCTCTTTTCAGTGGTTTTACTAATCGAATAAAACTCGTTGAGGAAAGCCCTTTTCATCTCCTCCCAATTATGAATGCGATTAGCTGGTAGAGAAGTGAACCAGTGCTTCGCTTTGTCTTTAAGAGAGAACGGGAACAATCGTAGTTTGAGAGAGTCTACGGGTAGTCTTTGCACTCTATTAGCCTTGCAAATTGCTGAAAATTCGGCTGGGTGATCGTATGGTTCTTCGCTCTTTGTTCCATGAAAATGAGGAATGATGGTGAATAAGTGAGTCTTTATCTCCAGTTCATTCTCAATTTCAGGATACAGAATCGGTGACATATCAGGAACATCACCCGGTCTGTAGTGGGACTCCACAGTCCTCCTATCATCTGCCATGTTTATGTTGGGTTCAGTATCACTATCAGGTTCCTCTGAATGTATGGATTGCTCTTCTGAATCAGATGTCTCCGGTGTACTTGGATTACCACTTGTCTCACCGCTAGGCCAATAACCTCATGTAGCTTCCTCAATGAACGATCAGTCCTTTCATTTTCTGTTTCGTATTGCAATGGAGAAGTTCGCCCTGAGTAACGAGTATGCATATACCTGAGATACACACACACACGTGAAGATTCTGAACTTTGCTGTTCAGAATGTTAATGAAAATGAAAAAAACTGAAAATTAAACTAAAATAAAACAAAATTACTAGCTACTATAAACAAGGATATTTACAGAAACAGTTAATCCAAAACTACTTTAACAAGCGCTGCCATTCCCCGGCAACGGCGCCATTTTGATGGACCCAGTCGTATGAGTATAAAAAATAACCCAAAAACTCTATATAGATAGGGTAAGTGGGATCGATTCCACAGGGAATGTTAGGTTGCTAAACTAGTCTGAAAACTGTTTGGATTGAGTTTGAAATCATTTGCTTTGATCTAATTTCCTACCGTAAAATACTATTATAGCAATGTCACACACAATAGTTGAATTTAAGGAGTTTCACTAGAGGGAAGAGGGTGTTTGCTCTCTCGTTATACATACTACGGCAATTCAGAATGTTAAGGATTCCATTTAAATGAATTGATACGGATTTACAACTTATGCTCCAGAGATAACGTATACCACTCTATTGATTGTCTTCCTCCCCTATAGAGAGTGGGCACAACCAATGACATGGATATCAACCATTCCAGATACACTCATTGTCTATTCACATCTATTCATACAAATATAAACCCTTTTTAGTTTCCATATAAATGAATTGGTTTCCACAACAAATATTCTTAAGACGAAATATGCAACGTCTATTAATTGTCTTCCCCATATTAATGAGCCGGCACAACTAATGATATCACTATATCCCGTTGTATACAATACCCATTGATTACAACCATTCATTCATTCACAAATAAGATCCACAACCCCTTTAAGCACGAATGAAGAATGAATTTAATTAAACATTCATTCAAACCATAGTATGCAAACTAAAGAACAAACACCACAATGTTTTTAGCCAATCATGGCTTGATCTAATGTACTAACAATGTCAAACATGGATGAAAACATTAAAGCTACCAATAACGCGTAAACACGATCGATTGGACGCCAACGCTTGATCTTTCTTTGATTCCCGTCGCTTTCCTCCTCTGGTTCGCCTCCCAAAATCTCCCCTTTGTGTGTGTGGAACTCCAAAAATGCAAACCCCCTCAATTCTGTAACTTCCTCCCTCAAAAATTGCAGCTTTCGCACAACTGTCGCACCAGCGTCACTGCTGGCGTCTAGGACGCTGGCTAGGACGCTCAGACTCTGTCTCAGGGAGTTTTGAGCATTTCCTGGGCGTCTGGGATGCTAGCTAGGACGCCCTGCATGAAATCCACCTCCAAAACTGCCAATTTTACTACTTTCTTGTCAAGCAACTGAAATCATAAAAACCTACATTAGCAGTACCAATTATCTCACATTTACACATTAGAACATAACAAAAACTCATGAAAATAGAAGTGATTATATCACTGATCATGTGAACACATATATGGACCCTGATGGAAATAACATGTCGAACAATACGGTTATTATCCTCTTTGATTCAGAGGATGAATTCTCACCCATGGGACAAGGAAGCCAAGGTTACACTGAGGTGTATTTTGGATCGGGAACCCACCCAGACTAAATCAATGACGATGTAATGGACTCGTCAAAGCACAAGGAGGGAAATTGTGGCCCTACAACACAAATTGCTCCACCATCACCACCACATATGCCACCCTACACCCTATTCAGAAGCCATTCCAATGGACCATTAAGGAAGTTCACCCCTAGATAAAGGGTGTGACTAGCACAACGGGAGTCTACCCCGGTACCTACTCATCAGCCAAGCCCACAACTGTAACGATAAGTGAACGTAAGACAGTGGGGATGGATGCCTCACACTCTCCAAGAGCGGAGAAACGAGGAAGGGATCCAAAACCAGTTTGAAGGCGGAACACCATCTTCCTCTCAAGTGCCGACACTTACCCAGAAACCTATGTAACAAACGATGCCCCTGTTAGTGGCAAGGGCCGCCAGAAACGACCTCCAATTTCAACAAAATCCACCAAGAGGTCGGTGAGATCTTTGCAAGGATTAAGCAGGAGGCAATACAAACCACCAATAAACCTTGGGCCAACCAGAATACTCAGGCGATTCAACAAGACGGAATCAAGGAATTGTGACAGCGCCTAAAGCCCGCAGTGCAGAACTAACCCAACGACTTAACGCTCTGGAGTACGAGGAAACCCTAGAGGCATCTCATACTTAGTAGCCTTTTATAGTATTTCTCTAGGATTTACTATCTGATACATCTTAGGGTGTGTAAGTCTTAAGAATTTATCGAAAAATTCCGACCATATCATGTACAAAGATTAAGTATCCAACATTTTAATGAAAAAAACTAAGTTTTATCTATAACTAGGAGCATGAGGATATGTAATACGACAATCTGCCTAAGAAATTTCAAACCCATAGACTTATCCTCTTACCCCATTAAATACCACTTATGCATTTCTACTATTTGATACCGGTGCTGATAGGAGCTTTATATCTACTAAGTTCAGTAAGCAGATAAATTCCATTCTTACACCATTAAGTGCCAGTTATGCTATTGAAGTTGATGACAGTAAGACGCTTAAGACGAATAATATAAGTCGAGGATGCTCCTTAGAATTAGTAGGCCAACTCTTTGAAATAGACTTGATGCCCGTCAAACTGGGATGTTTTGACGTGGTCATAGGCATGGATTGACTTTCGAAGAATCGTGCAGAAATAGTGTGCAACAAGAAGACGGTTCATATACCTTTAGCCAATAAGAAGGTCCTTACTGTCCAACGCAAAGCAAGAAATACCAAAGTAAGCATCATCTCTAGCATTAGGACCCTGAAGTGTTGATAGAGAGGGAGCCAAAGGAAAAGCGACTCGAAAATATTCTTATTATTTATGGTTACCCCAAAGTTTTTCCAGAACACTTACCTGAACACCCAACATCGAGACAAGTCAAATTCAAAAATCAGCCTAGTATCAGGTGCGGTACCAGTGGCTCGAGCACCATGTCGATTAGCCCCATCAATAGTGTAACAATCGTCCAACCAACTGTAGGAGTTCTTAGATAAAGGGTTTATCAAACTGAGTTCCTCGCTTTGGATGAGCTCCAGTTTTGTTCATAAAGAAGAAGGATAGAACCATCAGAATGTGCATCAATTACCAAGAGCTAAATAAACTAAAGGAACCGATACCCGCTCAGAAGGATCAATGACTTGTTTGACCAAAGAATTAAGCTTCTATTCGAAGATCGACCTAAGGTCTGGTTATCATCAGGTTAGAGTTCGCAAGAAAGATATTCCAAAGACAGCCTTCAGATTCTGTTTCGGTCATCATAAATTCCTATTAATACCGTTTGGATTAACCAGTGCCGCGACGGTATTCATGGACCTCATAAATCGGGTGTGAAAACCTTATTCGTGATTGTATTCATCTTAATCTACTCGCAAAGCAAGGAGGAGCACGAGCAAACATTTAAGGCTGATTCTAGAGTTGTTAAAGAAAGGACAACCACATGCCAAGCTTTCTAAGTTTGACTTTTGGCTAAGATAGGTAAGATTTCTCCGTCACGTGATCAATAGTAAAGGGATCCAAGTCGACCCCGCAAAGATCGAGGCTATCAGTAATTGGTCAACTCTTAGAACCCCCATAGAGATACGACAGTCCTTAAGACTTGCCACTTATTATAGGCAATTATCAAAAATTTCTCAAAGATCACCGGAGCTCTAACAGAACTGACCCGAAAGGACATTAAGTATGATTGGGGCGAGAATCAGGAGACATCGTATCAGTTATTAAAGCACAAACTGCGCAGTGCGCTTATTTTATCCAAGAGAAGCAAGAAATTTGTAGATTACTGTGACGTTTCACACAATGGGTTGATATAGAAAGATAGGGTCATAGCTTATGCTTAATGAAAACTTAAGGTTCACTAGGTGATTTACACAACGCATGATCTGGATCTTGAAGCAGTAGTCTTTATCCTTGGAGACATTAGTTGTACGGTATGAAGTGTATTGTATTCACAGACCATAAGAGCCTCTAACACATCTTGAACCAGAAAGAGTCGAATACGAAGTAGTACCGTTGGATGGAACTAATAAGTAATTGCAACCGTGAAAATTCATTATCACCTGAGGAAAACTAATGAGCCAAGCCGTTAAGAGTACAAGTGGATAAATAGTTTGGGATAAGAGCTAATAAAAATCGATATTTCATGAATAGAATCTGATTACTCTATTCGGTGGAATAAGAAAGCTACCTATGGATGAAGGACATAAATTAAGATATGTCGTTCACCTCGGATCCGATAAAATGTATCGTGACCTTAAGAAGCTGTACGGGTGGCCTAACATGAAGGGTGACATTGCCACATATGTCAACAAATTTCTAACATGCTCCAAAGTTAAGACAAACATAAGAAAGCATTTGAGTATTAGTCGACCGCCTAACAAAATCCGCACATTCCTACCAATCAAGAAGAACAACATAATGAATAAGCTAGTCCAAACGTACCTCAAGGAAGTCATCTCCGGACACGGAGTGCCTATTTAAATCATTTCGGATACGAATAGCAGATTTACATCTACCTATTTACCATGTATCAAATAAGAAGAAGTGGTTGTTAGAGGAGACACTTGTTAACCCTTGGGAGAGATCCAACTAACTGATAAACTTCGCTTCATCAAAGAGCCGGTTGAAATCATGGACCGTAAGGTCAAAGGATGGAAGCACAGTTGTATACCCATCCTCAAGGTCAGATGGAATTCTAGGTATGAACACGAATTCTCTAGGGCATGCAAAGGCCAGTTAAAGCAAAGATACTCTCATATACTCTTGAATAACAATACCCTTGAGGAAACAAGATAAAATTTCGGGACGAAATTCCCTTAACAGGGGGAGACTGTAACATCCGGCACTAAAACAGGTTAGCAACAATGACCTAATCTGTATTTAATAGCCAATTATGACCTAATCAGTGGTCATTAGAATTTAATCAAGTGATTAACAAGGTTTATTAGAAAATTCAACTCAATTAGAATCAAATTCATCGGTGCAATGAATCGGGAAATCAATTAATCCGATCAATTTACGATATGAGGGAATAATTCAACTAAGTACATAATTAAATTATGATTAGTGACACTAATCATACACTAATACAATTACTTAACATTAATTATGCAAGAGTAAAACAATTCATTTAAACAATGCATCTAAAATTATTTATGAAATTACAAGAAAAGGGAAATACAAGAATACATTTCTAAATACTTTTATACAAAAAAAATGTAAAATACATGGAAAATACCTTCACATGGCCAGCCCTCATAGTACACACACACACTTGATTTTCAATTTTATATTAAGAAGACCATACACCATCTACATCAAATCTCCTTTCTCCATTCCCTTTCATTTCACCATTCTCTTTCAATTCAACCAAGTGTGCACTCAACCTCCATTTGAAAGACCAAGACTTTTCCTATAAATAGAGAGCTTCCCTTTCATTATTTTCACACCAAAATCCCTCTTTTTTCTCACTAAAAACCGGATCCATACACACACACATCAAAAACCTTTTCATTCAAGTGTTCTTCAAGAAATTCAAGTGTTTTGGTGCATATCTTGCAAGGATTTCAACTTCTACTCAAAATCATACTCTAAACACTTCAATGTAAGTAAATACTAACTTATTTCATCTTACATTTATGTTTATATAAGTCTTGCATAATATGTATAATCACCAACAACAACAAGTTTCATAAAAACTCAAGTTTATAAATTTCTAGTTTTTGTTTTTAAGTTGTTTCTTTAAATGTGTTTATGAATATATGAACACATTATAAAAACGTTAATATTATGAAAACATGTGATATATATGTGTTTTATAACTTTTATAACTTTTATACAAGTAGTCTTTGAATAAACAACAAGAATCATAAGTTATTTTAAGTTTATAAACTGCGGATTTTCGGCAGAAAGTTTATATCGACTTTGAAAAATCATAACTAATTCATAACTTATCGAAATGAGTTGATTCTTGTCTCAAAAGTTAGATCTATGTCTTAACTATAGATCTGGAAGTTTTCATAATTAATTTTGGAGTTTAAGACCTCCAGAAATTATTTGGGAAACCGAAAGTTTGACAGCTCAAAAATGGCCAACATAGGGTTTTTAACAAGCTTTTTCACCAACCTAAACATCTCGAAAAATGGCCGTTCTTGATTCTAAAAATCCTTTGTATATAGTAGTTTAATTTCCTAGAAAACCAAAGCCTAAAACGTTTTGGAGCTTGGTCAAAAACAGCCTCAAAGTAGGCCGAAAAACCTCCGAAAAAGCTGAAAAATTATATATATATAAACTTGACGTTTTAAGCGGGTTTCAATTATAAACTTGTAATGTTGGGTGATTTAAGACATAAAAATCTATAAATATATATATTATCATATATTAGAGATATTAAGTCCCTATTATCATTTAGGGCTCGATTAATCTCGCTCGGTGCACCATCCATCAACTTACGAAAAAAAGCATTTTTCGCTCGTTTTTGCCATCACACGCTCGGTGAGTCTTCATAGTCCCTATTTTCACTATCTTTTGGGGTGGAAATACATGCACTGTTTTCATATGGACATCAAAACTGTTTATTTCTTATATGTATTACATGTTTGGATCCATCAGCCCTCAAATCATGAACCGTTAATTGCATTTATTTGCAAGCGCGGATATATTGTGGATTGATCTATTGGGAGTCATGTCCCCCATTCGGGTTAGTTCAGGTCGGCTAACAGCGAGTACATATATATTCAACACACGGTATTACAGTCGGGGATACTGCACAGGGCAAACTCATTTTAATTAAGCTTCGGTGGCATGATGGTTTATGTAATACATACACGGAATTTATGATTTTATAAATTCAACTCATCTAATAATGTCCATACAACTGGTCTTTTTGCGTAAACCTATGAGCTTACCAACAATTTGTTGACGTATTTTAGCATGTATTTTCAGGTGTTTGAGACATGCACATTTATCGGAAGTATTCCAAAGTTTCCGTTCATTTTGGAGTCGCATCGTTTTCAAATTCGGAAATTTATTTGCATCTTTTCGGATAAACTAAATTGTGTATTTAAATTTTAGTATTTTAAGAACTACTTACGCTGTATTTTGGTTATGTAAAACAATATTTATATTTGAAGTTAAATCAATGCATTTTTGAAAAACATCCATATAGTGGTCGTTCGTTATGATTATGGTTACGCTTCCGCGACGTCACGCTTCGTTGCCAACCGGGGTAACGGGGTGTGACATTAGACATATATATATCGTTCCTATGCTCTAAACCAGAGCTGGAAGACCTACCCAAGGAGCAAACCACTTTAGTTTGTGTGAGTAAGAGTTCTTAGGTCAATTAGTTGAGGAGTGTTAGTTACCACGGGGTACTAGCAGGGTCGAGCATAGATAAAATGCAAATGAGAGGGTTTATCGAAAGGAGATGGGGTGCATCAGGAGCTAAAAGTGAGCCGGTGAGAGTACAGTTGAAAAATGATGAGAGCTGAGCTTAATGTTATACACTTTTAGGACACATGGAGTCTATAGTCTGCGTGATTATAAACAGCATGTCTACCGAGACAAAGCCGGAACAAATATGAGTGATTTTTTCATGATAAAGGATTTCACGATGATTATTTGGAAATCCTACCAGTGTTAACGTCACGCCAGCGCTGAACGTAGGTCACATAGACTTAGTCTATTGTGCAAACAGAACTCCTATGTGGAACTGGAATGTTACTTACAAATGAATTTGTTTCATTTTCTTATATTCAGGTTGCAAAGCCATGATCTTCACTGTAATATCCTTTTGGTCATGAATATTTTGTAATGAGGGAGAGATTGTTGTTTCTGAAGGCGAGAGAAAGTTTTATGATGTAACTGTTTATATTCTGTTATTGAGGGGGAGAGTTACTGATTAAGATTGTAACATGAGAGAGATAAGTACTTCTGTGTCTGTAATGTTCTTAAATGTAATATTTTCTTTCTGAGTCTGTAATCATCTGCTTCAACAAAGAAAGAAGATTTGAAGACACATTGAGGTTGTTCATTTAAAGGGGAGAGGTGAAGTGATTACACGATGATCATAATTCTCATGATCATCATGAGGGGGAGAATGTTCTGAAAAGAGTTGCAATCTTTTGAAAGACCTACTAAACGCAAGGGGAGAGCCACCGATCTGAAACATTTAAGGCGAGAGTCATCCGAAGAAGATCAATGATATACTTCAAAAGTTCAGAGATCAGAGTTACTTCAAAGATCAGAGATCAGAGTTTAGAGCCCAAGACTTCAGAAGAATACAAGCCTTGATTACAAGAAGGGGGAGATTGTTGGAAACTTTATTTCTTGTAATTCAAGCTTGTGTAATTGCGCTTAATTGTAAATATTTAATTATACACTAAAGGGGAGATTGTTAGCCCTAAAATAGTGTATAATTAAATATAATAAAAGTCTAGGTTCAATTTAAAATTAGGAATAGTTTACTTTGGGGGAATCTTAATTTCCAAGACTTTAAGGGGAGTGTTTGGACAAAACCCCCAAAGTAAGTTTAGGTATAAATGATATTGTTCTGCTAGGGTTTGAGAAGGAGACACAAAGGAGACACAAAGGAGCCTCCATCTAGCGTCCACCAAGTGTGTGTGTTCTTGAGTGTGAAATTCCTAGAGATTGATAGCACAATTTCTCTCTAGTAATCTTCATATTCTTAATACAAATCGTTTGGTTTTATGTATTGGAGTAGAAAATATACTGGGAATCAAAGTTGTCACATTCCATTCCATGAATAATAAAACTTAGGTTAAAATTAGTCAAGTAATTTTATAAATTTAGATTATATATAATTAATTCAATGTCATTCCATTTTATGAATAATAAAACTTAGGTTAAAATTAATCAAGTAATTTTATAAACTTAGGTTATATATAATCAATTCTATTCCATTCCATGAATAATAAAACTAAGGTTAAAATTAATCAAGTTTTATAAACATATGTTATATATTCAATTCAATTCCATGAATAATAAAACTTAGGTTAAAATTAATCAAGTAATTTTAAAAACTTAGGTTATATATAATCAATTCCATTCCATTCAATTCCATGAATAATAAAACGTACGTTCAAATTAATCAGGTTTTATAAACTAAGGTTATATATAATCAATTCAATTCCATTCCATCCCATGAATAATAAAACATAGGTTAAAATAAATCAAGTAATTTTATAAACATAGGTTATACATAATCAATTCCATTCCATTCCATGAATAATAAAACTTAGGTTAAAATTAATCAAGTTTTATAAACATAAGTTAGATATTCAATTCCATTCCAAGAATAATAAAACTTAGGTTGAAATTAATCATGTAATTTTATAAACTTAGGTTATATATAATCAATTCAATTAAATTCCATTACATGAATAAAAAAACTTAGATTAAAATTAATCAAGTAAGTTTATAAACTTAGGTTATAAAATACTTAACAGTTGAGAAAATTCACTAACAGCCTGAGAAATTAAACTAGAAGTTCGAGATTTGCAAAAACAGATTTTTTTAATTTAACTAAAGTGAATAATAAAACTTAAGTTAAAATTAATCAAGTAATTTTGTAAACATAGGTTATATATAATCAGTTCCGTTCCATTCCATGAGTAATAAAACTTAGGTTAAAATTAATCAAGTTTTCTAAACTTAGGTTATATATTCCATTCCATTTCATCAATAATAAAACTTAGGTTAAACTTAATCAAGTAATTTTATAAACTTAGGTTATATATAATCAATTGAATGTCATTCCATTTCATGAATAACAAAACATAGGTTAAAATAAATCAAGTAAGTTTATAATTTAGGTTATATATAATTAATTCCATTCCATTCCATGAATAATAAAACTTAGGTTAAAATTAATCAAGTTTTATAAAATTAGGTTATATATTCCATTCTATTCCATGAATAATAAAACTTAGGTTAAAATTAATCAAGTTTTATAAACTTAGGTTATATATAATCAATTCAATTCCATTCAATTCCACAAATAATAATAGTTAGGTTAAAATTAGTAAAGTAATTTTATAAACTTAGGTTATATAAAATCAATTCAATTCCATTCCATTCCATGAATAATAAAACTAAGGTTAAAATTAATCAACTAATTTTATAAATGTGGGTTATGAAATACTTAACAGTTGAGAAAATGCACTAACAGCTTGAAAAATTGAACTAACAGTTCGAGATTTGCAAAAACAGATGTTCTCAATTTAACTCAAGTGAATAATAAAACTTAGGTTAAAATTAATCAAATATATTTATAAACTTAGGTTATATATAATCATTTCCGTTCCATTCCATGAGTAATAAAACTTAGGTTAAAATTAATCAAGTTTTCTAAACTAAGGTTATATATTCCATTCCATTCCATGAATAATAAAACTTAGGTTAAACTTAATCATGTAATTTTAAAAACTTAAGTTATATATAATCAATTCAATGTCATTCCATTTCATGAATAATAAAACTTAGGTTAAAATTAATCAAATAATTTTGTAATTTAGGTTATATATAATCAATTCCATTCCATTCCATGAATAATAAAACTTAGGTTAAAATTAATCAAGTTTTATAAACTTAGGTTATATATTCCATTCTATTCCATGAATAATAAAACTTAGGTTCAAATTAATCAAGTTTTATAAACTTAGGTTATATGTAATCAATTCAATTCCATTCCATTCCAAGAATAATAAAACTAAGGTTAAAAATAATAAAGTAATTTTTGAAAACATAGGTTATATATAATCAATTCAATTACATTCCATTCCATGAATAATAAAACTTAGGTTAAAAGTAATCATGTAATTTTATAAACTTAGGTTATATATAATCAATTCAATTAAATTCCATTCCATGAATAATAATACTTAGGTTAAAATTAATCAAGTAATTTTATAAGCTTAGGTTATAAAATACTTAACAGTTGAGAAAATTCACTAACAGCTTGAGAAATTGAACTAGCAGTTCGAGATTTGCAAAAATAGATTTTCTTAATTTAACTCAAGTGAATAATAAAACTTTCGTTAAAATTAATCAAGTAATTTTATAAACTTAGGTTATATATAATCAGTTCCGTTCCATTTCATGAATAAGAAAACTTAGGTTAAAGGTAATCAAGTTTTATAAACTTAGGTTATACATTCCATTCCATTCCATTAATAATAAAACTTAGGTTAAAATTAGTCAAGTAATTTTATAAATTTAGGTTATATATAATCAATTCAATTTCATTCCATTTTATGAATTTTAAAACTTAGGTTAAAATTAATCAAGTAGTTTTATAAACTTAGGTTATATATAATCAATTCCATTCCATTCCATGAATAATAAAATTTAGGTTAAAATTAATCATGTTTTATAAACATATGTTATATATTCAATTCAATTCCATGAATAATATTACTTAGGTTAAATTTAATCAAGTAATGTTACAAACTTAGGTTATATATAATCAATTCCATTCCATTCGATTCCATGAATAATAAAACTTAGGTTAAAATTAATCAGGTTTTATAAACTTAGGTTATATATAATCAATTCAATTCCATTCCATTCCATGAATAATAAAACATATGTTAAAATTAATCAAGTAATTTTATAAACATAGGTTATACATAATCAATTCCATTCCATTTCATGAATAATAAAACTTAGGTTAAAATTAATCAAGTTTTATAAACATAGGTTAGATATTCAATTCTATTCCAAGAATAATAAAACTTAGGTTGAAATTAATCATGTAATTTTATAAACTTAGGTTATATATAATCAATACAATTAAATTCTATTCCATGAATAATAAAACTTAGATTAAAATTAATCAAGTAATTTTATAAACTTAGGTTATAAAATACTTAACAGTTGTGAAAATTCACTAGCAGCTTGAGAAATTGAACTAGAAGTTCGAGATTTGCAAAAACAGATTTTCTTAATTTAACTAAAGTGAATAATAAAATTTAAGTTAAAATTAAGCAATAATTTTATAAACTTAGGTTATATATAATCAGTTTTGTTCCATTCCATGAGTAATAAAACTTAGGTTAAAATTGATCAAGTTTTCTAAACTTAGGTTATATATTCCACTCCATTCCATAAATAATAAAACTTAGGTTAAAATTAATCAAGCAATTTTATAAACTCAGGTTATATATAATCAATTGAATGTCATTCTGTAAGGTCTTGACTCTACACAGATCTATCTAGACGCGACACCGTCAACGAGTGCGGAATCCTCGTTAACGGCTTGACGGATACAACTCTCACACGGAACACGAAGACTATCACAACGCTGTACGGACGAACACGAACGCACCTACGAGATGATTCTCTCCGAAACAACACTCACAAAACTGATAAACTCGAGATCGCCCTTTTGCTTAATCTCACACAAATTCTGCAAAGTCTGCGAATGATTCGAGTTAATCCCTAATTATAGAGGCTCATTCGAGTTTGTCATGGGCCAAACTAGGATCAGGCCCAAGGCCCATTCGAGTTTGTCCCCTTGACACTCTCGAATCTGCCCTATAGATCATATTCGAATCTGCCATAAATTCGAATGCCATTTACTAGTGAATTCGAATTTATTCTAAATTCGACTTTCACATATTAAACCTGTATTTGAACATATGTTTTTAACTTATGCTTGAATTTATCTTTGAACTTTATGTTTGAACTTCTTGTAATACATTACATCAAGTTCAAACATACTATCAATAACTATCAAACATATATAAACACATATATCAAACACTCGTTAATACCCAATACTTTGAACTATTACTTGAACCAAAATGCTAGAACACTTAGACTGCTATCGTCACACAGGGTGTACCAACAGACTCCCCCTTGACGATAGCTACTAACTAACTATTTACATTTTGATTAAGTACTAGAAGTATATATACTACTACCCGCATATATACCTGCATCTATACATACTCTGACTAGCTTTTGGAACTTTCTGGCTTCAGATCTCCATCGTTCATGAAAGAAGATATGCTGATCATGAAGCTTCTTCAGATCGTCCTTCGATAGGTTTATTAAAAGCAGTGGATCATATACCTTCAAAATGACCTTCTCGTATTGATCCTCCATGATTGCTTCAGCCGTTTCATTGTCAACATACCACCATTTCATGTTGCTTAAAACGTTCTGTGGCATCGACTTCATTGGCACCCTTCTCAAGCATTTGACAGGTTTGTACACCATTTTTGCCCATGGCTTTCCAGTATGAGGATCTATTCTTGTCTCATCCTCAACTCTCCTTCCTGATCTCGGCTTGATTCTTTCAAACTTTCCAATTCTACCCTCTCTTCTGATTATCTTTGCAATTACCTCAGCATATTTCCAATATTGATCAATTCTTTCCAGGCTAACTCCTTCACTTCTACCCTCGGCAATGTGTTAAATACTTTAAGCTTGCGCCTCAGGTACTGGAGTCCATCTCTCCTCTTCAGAATAAAAAGCTGCAGTTCTCTGTCGAAGAACCAGCTGATAATACCTCCAGAGAGATTTTCTGCACCGGGATTCCTCATCTTCTTCTTCATTTTTGGCTCAGTTTTCTTCTCTTCCTTACGGAACCACAGATTTAACAATTCAGCTCTGCTTGGCTCTCTTTCAGCCTCCTCCAGTTCTGAATCATTTACCGAAGCCAATTTGACATCATCAATATCGATTACATGTTGATCGTTTTGCTCATATTGTTAGTGACAGGCTGTGACTAAATGATTACTTCATTTACATTGTCATCTTCATCTATCACAACCTCCTCATCAGATTTCCAATCAGCGACATCTTCTGGAACAAACTCTCCTTCTTCCAGATCCTCTATATAATCTTCAAAATCAAATTCAAGTTCTAGAGGATCTTCATCAATGTCCATCAATGCTTCGATCATCTCACGTACTTCACTTTCTGAGACCTTTGAGGAACTAGCCTCACCTCCTGCAGCTCCCGACTGACCTGGCTCCCCCTGAATCTCAGCATGCTGAGCAGCAGAAAAATCTACTGGCTCATTATCTCTTTGTGCACTGGGATCATTGCCGTCATCATCTCCATCCCTGGGCAGCTCTTCCTGATCCCGACAACTTGTCTCCCCCTGAGCCTTTAGGTTTTTCAATAATTGCTCAATAAGGGAGCGCATTGATCGTATCTCGGCCGCCTGATCGGAATCAAAGGTTTTGAGCTCTAAGTTTTCTTCCTCGATCTTGCCCACAACTTTCTTTAACTCAGCATTCTCGATGTCGATATGTGCATTATGCTTCTGCATTTCGCCGAGAGCCTTTGTCAAACCAAAGATTTGGACTTGTTGGAAGTCGACCTTGCTTTTCAGCTCAAAAAACCATTGATTTTCCGTGAAAGTGGATGAAGTGGATGGTATGGATTGTATGGGTGTTGGAATGATTGGCGATGGAATGTATGGTTCAACAGGTGGTGGTGGTGGTGGAATGGTTGTTTGTAAAGGTGGAGGGTGAGGTATTTCTGGCTGGGAAGCAGAGGCCGAGGAAGCTCCCTGCATGAACCTATGGCGTTTGGCCCTTTGCCGATGTACCAAAGGTGCTACCTCCTCTTCTTCATAATCTGAGTCATCTGACTCCTCTGAAGCTCTTTTCCTCCTAACTTCTTCCTCAGTCACCACTAAACGTGAGCCATATGTCCCTATTTGGATGGACGGATCTTCAGTTATATTTTCTGGAGCCTCAACCTCAATCTCTTCGGTTTCTTCAGAATCAGAAGTGGTAACGGCTTCGCCTTCTGGATCAGGTTGATAGTCCTCTATTTGTTTGAACACATCAACTTCTCCTTCTGGAGGCTCCAATATATTTCCAACTAATTCAGCCGTGATTTCCTCATCAGCATTCGGACCTGCTGCCCAGATCTCTTCCAATGTTTGAAATATCGGATTAGATTCAGTCGGTGCACTCGAAGGTCCAGCATCTTCCGGCTCTTGAGGTTGGCTTGTTGAAGGCCTATCGGCCTGAATTTGTCTCGCGGAAGGCCTTTGTCTTCTCCTCTGTTGTTGAGGCCTTGGTTGTTATTGTCGTTGTTGTTGTGGCTGTTGCTGTTGAACTTGCACCTCCCCTGCCCAGTTGGCATCTTCAGGGGCTTCAAAATTAGGATCAACTACAGCACCAAACATTGGTCCTTCCACTGGAATGGCTAACCTTCCTCGATGAGAGGAACAATTAGGAAATATTCTTTTATCGATGACCGCAACACTCTGAATATCATTAAGCTGTGGCAGATTTGGCAAGAAGTGCCTAATTAGCATCATCACGAAGCGAGGATACAGCAAAAATCTTTCTCTTTCTGGAGCCGTTATTTGATGAACGAACTCAGAAAAGAACATTCCCGAAAAGCTGAACTTCTGATTATAGACTAAGGCAATCATCCCAGACTGGATCTTTGAAACAATGTAGTCAAAACCGGCCTTCTTTGCCGCAAAACACACCATGAAGACATGAGCTAGATATCTCCATTGACCAATAAATCCACTTTTCATATACGACGACTTCGTGATATCCAGACTATATCCCATTCTCACAAAAGCTGCTTGCCTAATGGCTAATGGGAAATCTATCGGGCCGTTCTCTTGCTCTTGAGTGCCTAGCTGTAGCACTTGGCGTAGCATATCAGCAGAAAATACCAAAGGATGCCCAGCAATCCTTGTCCTCAAAACTGTCGGAGTGACAGTACAATCCACTTGCAGATGATCATAGAATTGACGCACATAAGGAATGACGATCTGGATATTGTGAGACAGCGCGTATGAAATCCTAGATCCCACCAAAAAATCCACCATCTGGCGGAAGGCTTGCGCTTCAGGAATAGCATGGTCAGGAGAAATGACCATGTTATGCTTAGGAACAAAAATTCTGTCCGCCATGTCTGCACAATATAGCAATTAAAATATTAGAATTATTAAAAATGAATAAACTTGTTTAAATTCAAATTTGTTTTATTTTGAACTTGTATAAGGACAAAATCCAACACTTATGAATTTCTACAAGTTTAATTAAAATTTTAATTAAATAATTCAAATATAAAGTCAAATTCGAACAACAGATTCGAATGAACACTCAACAGATTCGAATGAACTCTCATCCGAGTTTATCGACCTTTTCGAGTTTAGTGACAAACTCGAGATTGGCCAAGAACAAACTCGAAGGATTCGGCCACCATCATCACAAAAATCCAAGATTTTAACCATGTTAGACTAAGAAAATCACATCTATTAGTCCTACTAGGTTCTAATCAATGATATTTGTAGTTAATTTGACTTTTCACCTGTTCAAAGTTTGTAATTTTGAAAAACAAACTTTCTACCAATAAAACTTCAAAATCCAATGATTTTGGCCTAAATGGAGTATAAAACTACCTAAATCTTGTATAATACACTTGGTTACACCTAGATCTACTAGTAGTATCGAACCCAAACGAACAGAAACTCGACAAATAGTAGGTATTTCGAAAACGGCAAACTCGAGAACAGATTCGAAATCGCTCAGACAAACTCGAAGGTATAGATTCGAAAGTAGGTGATTTATGACCATCACTGTTGACCTATTTATACCACCAACATTCGAGTTTGTTGCCATTCTCGAATTTACTGACAGACTCGAGGCTCTGCAATATTCGAGTTTAGCATATACTCGAATTCAATCTTAAACTTTTGAAAATTTCGAAAATATTTGAAATAAATTCAACTTTTTCAACGTTTTCAACCTTTTCGAGTAACAGAATAAACTATGCCAAATCTTTTACCCTAAGCACAAGATTTTCAGGCAATGTTTATTTTATTCAACTAGAAATGCACCCTCAGTAATTTTTGACCTTTTTCCTAAGTAAAAATAAGATAAATTAAAATAAAATAAACTAAATAAAATTAAAATTAAAATTAAGTTAAAATTAAAATTTTGAACAAAAATTAAACTTAGACTAATCTACATTATTTAAAATTGACCACCTATACTAAAACTTAACAGAATATTTTTGATGAGTATAGTCAAAGAAAGGTTCAATCAGATAGCGGTGTCAGATACGCAGTTTCAGTATTTAAACTTTCACACTTAGGAATTTTTGATCCCTTTGATTGTTTGGCGTGACATACATTTCTAGCCGATTGTTGGTATTATTTCCCCTTTAAACATGCTACATTTCAGAATATCCCTTGACCTTTTTATTTATCATGAAATTATCTTACATGACTCAGACATAGACATACTTTTATGATCAAGGCATACAGACAATGATTCTAACTTTTTGGTATTTGCAAACTTTCTTTAAAAGGAAAACATCAGACACAGGTCTGTATTTACATACAACAAAGTGTCTTAGTTTGTCTTAAGGTTTATTTTTAAAGCTAGCAAGACAGCGGTGACAGGTCTGCACCGACGTACAACAAAGCGACTTATCTTGCTAACCCGAATCAAAACAGAGGCAACAGGTCTGTACTTACGTACAACAGAGTTACATGTTTTTGACTCTCAATTCAGTATGATTTTTCTATGCTTTCCGTTTTAAGATGTATTTGATGTTGCTATACATCCCCAGAAAGTTTGCATACCTCATTTATAATCAAAGTTTGTATGTCTCGTACATAAAAATTAAGACCGATTGGTCATACATCTAAGTTAGTGACACGTTTGACTTTTTCTTGAGTATTTCATTAGCCTTGAGATTCCCTCTATGTATTATGCCTACCAACATATCTAACTAGATAATGTACAACACTTAGAATTTAAGGTGCATTATGTGTGAAAGCCTAAACACTTAGAGTTTGTAACGACTGTGCTAATTATCGTCACTTTGAACCTATGCATCTAAGACTTAACTCTTTTTCTAATATTCTCTTTTTATTTTAATTTTTTTATGGTTTTCTCTCTTTTTTTTTCATAAGAAATAGCTAGAAAATAATATAAACTACTAACTTACTAAAAATAGAAACTATCCTAATTTGCTAAACTTACTATAAAAAGAAAGAAAGACTACAACTATAAAAAAAATCTACTAAGGTCAATTTACTCTGGGTTACGCATTCCATTTAGTTGAATCAAATATTCAAACCGTGACTTATCAAAGGCTTTGGTAAATAAATCAGCATTATTATCGTCCGTTGCCACTTTTATCAACTTGATTAAGTTCTTTTCAGCACAATCACGTATAAAATGATGTCATAGGTCTATGTGCTTTGTTTTACTGTGTTTAACTGGATTATTAGTTATTGCGATAGTAGACTGGTTATCTATCCTAATAGGAGTTTGAGTGTAAGCCAAACCATAATCCCGCAATTGTTGTTGTATCCACGGATCCTGTGAACAGCAACTACCAGCAGCAACATACTCGCCTCGCACGTTGACACGGCTACCGACGTCTGTTTCTTGCATTGCCAGGAAACGAGTCTCCCTCCAAGGAATTGACAACCTCCAGTTGTTGACTTGCGCGTCAAGCTGTATCCTCCGTAGTCTGAATCCGTGAACGCCTCCAACTCCAGATCTCCCTCCGCGTGATACCAAAGTCCCAGCTTCGGTTTCGACTTGAGGTATCGTAGAATCCGCTTCACAGCTTTCATGTGCATCTCTTTCGGATTAGCTTGAAACCTAGCACAAATACACACAGCAAACACAATGTCAGGTCTTGAAGCAGTTAAATACATAAGTGATCCAATCATGGCCCGATATAACGTTGGATCCACATCGGTATCACTTTCAGTACCCGGTCCGAGATTGTGATTCACTTGAATCGGCGTGCTGAAATGAGCTGTCAGTTTCGTCCCTTCCATCCCGAAGCGTTCTAATATGTTGTAGACATACTTCGTCTAATGGATAAACATTCCTTCCTTCTTTTGGTCAACTTGCAACCCCAAAAAGAAATTCAACTCACCCATTGCACTCATCTCAAATTTTGACTTCATCACCTTCTCAAAATCCTTGCACATTTGCTCGTCTGATGATCCAAAGATGATATCATCGACGTACACTAGTACCAAGATGAAGTGTTCTCCCTTTCGTTTAACGAACAGCGTACTATCTATCCTACCTCTTTCAAACCCATTTTCTAACAGATGGTTGGATAAAGTCTCGTACCACGCCCTTGGTGCTTGATGCAATCCAAACAGAGCCTTATCTAATCGATATACTCTGTCTGGATATTTCGGATCTGTAAACCCGGGCGGCTGTTCTACATACACCAGTTCCTTCACTTTTCCTTAGAGGAAAGCACTCTTAACGTCTAGCTGATATACCTTAAAGCCCTTGAAGGAAGCAAAAGCCAGAAACAAACGAATTGTTTCCAGCCTTGCTACTGGCGCAAACACCTCATTGTAATCGATTCCCTCCTCTTGGTTGAAACCCTTTACAACTAACCTAGCTTTGTTGCGAGTGACTATACCCCGATCGTCTCTTTTGCACTTAAAAACCCATTTGGTTCCTATTGCTATTTCCCCGCGAGGTAATGGAACTAACTCCCAGACTTCTAGTTTCCTAAATTGTGAGAGTTCCTCCTACATCGCTTCAACCCAGGAGTTATCCTTTAGTGCCATTTGCACGTTTTTCGGCTCTACTTGCGAGATGAAACAAGAATAGAGGCAGGTATGAAAGGCCTCGGAGTCATTTATCATCGACAACAACACAGTGTTGTTATTCAAACTACTCCTAGTCCTCACACCCTCATTAGGATTTCGTATGATGCTTTCTATAGGATGGTTCTTGTTGATCCTAGATGTCTCTATCTCGTCGACTCTCAGATTATCTCCTAAATTTGATCCTATTTCACCTAATGGGGGAACAACCTCAGATTCCACATTTTCCTCCTCGTGGACAGTTTCCTCAGAGTTGGGATTTGTTGTCTGAGTTTGATTCTCAGTTGAAGGTGCTTCTGAATCAGTGACTTCTGGAGATCCATCTTCAGTTGAAGTAGGCTCGGACGTGGATTGAAATGTGGTCCTCGGAAAGGTATGACCTTCGTCATTCAGATTCAACGTCGCCATGTCCTTTTCAATGGTACTGCATTTTCATCCATAGGAATGTTAAATGACTCAAACAATTTATCATAGTCAAATATCCATTCCGGACCTGTTTGGGGTTCATGTGTATAACTTGTGACTTCAATGTTATACACAATCTCTACTGTACCATTAGTTTTGTTAAAAACCCGTTTGTTTGGTGAGTTCGGCACATAACCTAGGAAGTATCCTTCGTCTGCCTTTTTACCAAACTTAGGTTGATGTTTTGTTCGCAATAAAGTACATGGTACCCCAAAAAGTTCGAAGCCAGTTAAATTTTATTCAAAATTTCATAACAGGTTTTGTTCAAAGATCTGACAGTAAGGACCCGGTTTAAAATATGACAAGCGGTATTCACTGCCTCCCCCCAAAACATGGTAGGAAGCTTTGAATCCGAAAGCATAGTCCTTGCTGCCTCAATCAATGTCCTGTTCTTTCGTTCGGCCACCCCATTTTGTTGTGGCTCATAGGGTGCACTAAATTGATGCATTATGCCCTTTGATAGGCAGTATACACCAATTACAGTGTTTATAAATTCAGTTCCATTATCATTACGAAGCCTTTTAACCCGTGTTCCATATAAATTCTCCACTTGGTCTAAGAACCCGATGAGCTTGGATGATGTCTCGTCCTTTGTACCTAGAAAGAAAACCCAAGAAAGTCGTGAGTAATCGTCAGTGATAACTAAACAATACCAACTACCACCTATACTCCTTTTGTTGATTGGTCCGAAGAGGTCCATATGCAGCAAATCGAAAGTGGTAGTGATGGAGTTCTGAGTCTTGGATTTGTGTGCCTTCTTATGTTCTTTTCCCTTCTTGCATGGTAGACACTTATCCTCGAACTGAAAACTCTTCATAGGCACACCTTGCACTAACCCATGTTTTGTAATATAATTCATCTTTCTCAGGTGCAAGTGTGCCATGCGTCTGTGCCATAAAACCGATTCAGTCTCCGAAGCTTTAGATAACAGACAGATTGGACCCATCGAAGTTTCCGGCTTGTTCATATCGAGCATGTACAAGTCATTCTTCCTTGGTGCCAGCATCAATATCCACTCTTCAGGAATCTTGAACCCTGGTTTTAGCACCAACGCTTCAGTGTCAATGAACAACACTGAATTCTTCTTATCACAGATTTGAGATACACTAATGAGATTGTGAACCAGTTTATCAACGTGATAAACTTGATCCAACTTGATCGTCCCATTAGTGACCACTCCAATACCCCTGATGTTTCCTCCTTTATTTCCCGTGAATGATACAAATCCCCGATTCCCACCCTTGAAGTCTGTAAGGAGACTTCTTTCCCCTGTCATGTGCCTGGAGCATCCACTGTCGACGAACCATTTGTTGTTTAGACCTGTGGTTATCTCCTGCACATGAAAGAAAATAGGTTAGTTATCACGGGGAACCCAAGCCATAACTGACTTGATTATACCATTCTCGTCCACATACTTAAACTCTTTCAAATAACCATCTCGCCTTTCAGGTGACTTTGGTCGTTGAACTGGAGTTTGTTGTGGTGCCGAGTGATTTAAGTTCACTCTTTGCCTTTGAGTAGGCATTTGTTGTGGAGCTCTAGAATAATTACGATTATATTGCATTTCAGATTGAAATCCCTGAGCTCTACCCGGTGTGTGATGTCTAACAGGAGTGTGTGACCTAACCGGAGTGTACGCTCTGCTAGGTGCTGTGCTCCTATATTGTTGTTGAGGTCCAGACCTAGATTGATTAATGACTCGATTTGGTGAATTAGTCCTAATTACCTCTTTTGGTCCACCTTTCACCGGTATTTGTTTCACAGCCTGTTTTGGTGTAGCCTGCACAGTTTTCTCGGTACTCTGAGAACTTATAGTGCTCGCCACAGTTGTTGCAGGCTTAGCTTGTGCTGGCTTCCCTGTCTTAGGTGTAATGTCAATTTTCCTAAGTGGACAGTTAGAAGCAACATGACCCTTTTCATGACATCTAAAGCAAGACATCTTGTCAATGGACTTCTTGTGTGTGCCCTTAGACTTAGGTGTCTCACTAGTGTCTGGTTCTTTTTGTGCATATATAGTGACTGGTTCATCATCCTGATCATTAAAATCAATTTTATGTTTTCCTGCAGGTGTTTCACTAGAGAAAGACACAAATTTGACTTTCTTAATCTTGACATTTGTATCAGTCACCTTAGGTGTTATTTCCTTTACAGGTTCAGACACTGGTTCAGGTATTTCCTCTAAGTCTACTGATTTCTCAGTTTTCTCCTGAGGTTGAGACACATAGTTTTCATTAAATGGTGGAGGAATCTCATGAAATCCTAAACCTACAGGCTTTTTAGATTGGCGTTGAGCATCCAAAACTTTCCCTAGGTTAAGACTTGAGTTCCTAAACTTTTCTAGTTTACTATTGGCCTCGGCTACCTTCACCTTAGGTTCAGCTAGCTCTACTTCTTTGATCTTAAGATCTTTGGTCAAAGCCTCTACATGCTCATACATCAGTTCTAATCTAACACACTGCTCACTCAGCTTGTCTTTTAGAACTATGACATCTTGTGCATCAGCTTTAAGCTTATCCCTAAGATCTTGCTTAATATCAATCAGGCTAGCATTATCTGATTTTAATGATTCATTTTGAGCAGATATATTTTTATGTTATTCTAGTACTAGATTTAACCTGTCGTTAGAAGTAGCACATAAAACACATAATTCATGGAAAAGAGAGAAATTTAGACTTACCTTTGTATGATCTGATTCGACGTTGGCCATCTGAGCGGCAAACTCCAAAATTGTCTGATCATCCGACTTCTCCACCCACATCGGACTGCTTTCTTGTTGACTGCTGTCCCTTGTGCTCTGCTCTTCCCCTTCACATCCACTCTCAGTTCCTTCAGCCATAAAGGCTCTAGCGTTAGATTTTGGATGTGTGCTCCAGTCGTAAGTACCGTCCAGCTGTCTGTCTGATGTGACGTTAGATAACAGACCAGCTATGTTTGCTTGACTGGATGATGGACTCGGAAGATATCGTTGTTGTGATTGGTTCTGAAACTGTCCATGATTCTGACTTTGCCCTTGGTAATTTTCTACATTCGGTCTCTGACACTCTCTAGCAAAGTGTCCTAAGCCTTGGCAGTTGTAGCATTTCACCTTGGACTTATCAAAGCCAATCCCTTTGTAATTCATGTTCAGATTTTTCCCTGTCCGTTTGATGAATCGCTTAACCCATTGGGTTACCATGGCCAGTTGCCATTTTAGATCCATCTCCTCAAGGTCATCAGGGTCTACCTGATCGTAATCTTCATCCCAGAGTGCAGAATCGTTTATTTTACCCTGAACACAGTTTCCATATGCAGCCACAAATGAAGCCAATAAATTTAAATGTTCTTCGGCCGATTTAGCACTCATGGGCATCTTAGAGTAGCCCTGAGATGTTGATGTCGGTGTTGCCTGATGTTGCTGTTCTTCAGGTCTACCAAACCCTAAGAAAGCTCTATTCTGTGCGTCGTCAGTCTTTGCCGGTGACGACGTTTCTCCGGTGAAGAAGGTTGTAGCTGTCTTCATATCAGCTGCCACTGAAGGTTTCGATTTTCCAAAATACATTGCTAGATTTCGGACTTGTTCATAATCCGTTTCAGCCTTCAGTAACTCGAAATGATATGCCCTCAGCGTTCCCACTACATCCTCCAGAGATTGAGTATAGTATTTATCTTCATCAAGCTTAATCATGGCCACGTACATCGCCCATTTGGCCGGTAAAGCATCAAGAAGCTTATTATTCTTTTCTGTGTCGCTATACTCAGTGTCATGACTTTCTAGCTCTGTCAGCAGATGATAAAAACGTGTGATGGTGTCGTCCAGCTTTTCATCCTTCAAAGCCTTGAAGATCGCAAATTGCTGTTTAAGCAACTCCATATGCTTCCTCTGAACCCTCGGGTTACCCTCAGACCTCTTTTCCAACGTCTCCCAAAGCTCCTTCGATGTCTTTTGATTGCGGAAAGTGTGCAGTATGTCCTGAGGTAACGCCATTCGTATGATAGCGTATGCGCGGTTCTCAGCTTCAAACAACTTTTTGTCATCGTCCTTCATTTTAGAATACGTGACAACCTTCTGTTGTCCTTCTATCTCAGCTCTCGGTGGAATGTATCCCTCGTCGATACAGATCCACATGCGCATGTCATTGAATCGCACAAAATCGGCAAACCGATCTTTCCACCAGTAATAGTCTTCAAGTTTCATCAGCTTAGGCGGAGTATTAGCTTTTCCGACCTCATGATCCATTTCAAGAAAACGTTGCAGATTTGTCATTGTTTCAAAAGGTAATTGAATTTTAACTTAATAAATTTAATTCGAAATTAATTTAAAATAATTCTTTCGAATTTAGGTAAATTCGAATATAATTAACTTTAAACCTATTTGGGATTAAATTCTAGTTAAGTTCTTAAATCCAATTAAATTCGAAATAGGTGACAAATTCGAAAAGTTTCCAAACTCGAATGTCCAAGTAAACTCGAAACACAGCAAAATCGAACCCAAGTCAAACTGGAAGCCCCTATTCGACTCTAGTCCAAACTCGAAGCAAACTCGAAAACTCTAAACTCGAATGCACTCTTAAGCAAACTCGAAAGAAGCGAATATTTGGTCAGACTCGAAAATGAGCAAAACCCTAATGGCACCCTTCTTAAGCATTTGACAGGTTTGTACACCATTTTTGCGCATGGCTTTCCAGTATGAGGATCTATTCTTGACTCATCCTCAACTCTCCTTCCTGATCTCGGCTTGATTCTTTCAAACTTTCCAGTTCTACCCTCTCTTCTGATTATCTTGGCGATTACCTCAGCATAAGTGTCATTTCCAATATTGATCAATTCTTTCCAGGCTAACTCCTTCACTTCTACCCTCGGCAATGTATTAAATACTTTAGGCTTGCGCCTCAGGTACTGGAGTTCATCTCTCCTCTTCAGAATAAAAAGCTGCAGTTCTCTGTCGAAGAACCAGCTGATAATACCTCCAGAGAGATTTTCTGCACCGGGATTCCTCATCTTTTTCTTCATTTTTGGCTCAGTTTTCTTCTCTTCCTTACGGAACCACAGATTTAACAATTCAGCTCTGCTTGGCTCTCTTTCAGCCTCCTCCAGTTCTGAATCATTTACCGAAGCCAATTTGACATCATCAATATCGATTACATGTTGATCGTTTTGCTCATATTGTTCTGTGACAGGCTGTGACTGAATGATTACTTCATTTACATTGTCATCTTCATCTATCACAACCTCCTCATCAGATTTCCAATCAGCGACATCTTCTGGAACAAACTCTCCTTCTTCCAGATCCTCTATATTATCTTCAAAATCAAATTCAAGTTCTAGAGGATCTTCAACAATGTCCATCAATGCTTCGATCATCTCACGTACTTCACTTTCTGAGACCTTTGAGGAACTAGCCTCACCTCCTGCAGCTCCCGACTGACCTGGCTCCCCCTAAATCTCAGCATGCTGAGCAGCAGAAAAATCTACTGGCTCATTATCTCTTTGTGCACTGGGATCATTGCCGTCATCATCTCCATCCCTGGGCAGCTCTTCCTGATCCCGGCAACTTGTCTCCCCCTAAGCCTTTAGGTTTTTCAATAATTGCTCAATAAGGGAGCGACACCGATCTATCTAGATGCGACACCGTCAACGAGTGCGGAATCCTCGTTAACGGCTTGACGGATACAACTCTCACACGGAACACGGAGACTATCACAACGATGTACGGACGAACACGAACGCACCTACGAGATGATTCTCTCCGAAACAACACTCACAAAACTGATAAACTCGAGATCGCCCTTTTGCTTAATCTCACACGAATTCTACAATAGTCTGCTAATGATTCGAGTTAATCCCTAATTATAGAGGCTCATTCGAGTTTGTCATGGGCCCAACTCGAATCAGGCCCAAGGCCCATTCGAGTTTGTCCCCTTGACACTCTCGAATCTGCCCTATAGATCATATTCGAATCTGCCATAAATTCGAATGCCATTTACTAGTGAATTCGAATTTATTCTAAATTCGACTTTCACATATTAAACCTGTATTTGAACTTATGTTTTTTACTTATGCTTGAATTTATCTTTGAACTTTTTGTTTGAACTTCTTGTAATACATTACATCAAGTTCAAACATACTATCAATAACTATCAAACATTTATAAACACATATATCAAACACTCGTTAATACCCAATACTTTGAACTATTACTTGAACCAAAATGCTAGAACACTTAGACTGCTATCGTCACACAGGGTGTACCAACACATTCCATTTCATGAATAATAAAACTTAGGTTATGTGATTTACAGTTTCTATATCAATCAATTAACAATTCAATCATAAGAACAATAACGAAGATTAAAACTGACCGAATGATTGTATTCCAAATGTCGATTACAAAATGATGAGCTGATGATCCAAAATGTCAGTAACCGTTGTCTCCAAAAAGTGAAATGTCAGACGTAATACATTGAAAGTCAAACTTACTATATATATACATATTTTTCACAACTATGGAAGAATTACAAAACAAACCCTATACTTTGACTTCCATCAATTACAATATATTCTAACAATCTCCCCCTTTGATGGAATTTGCAAAGTCTTTAAATCGACAGTCCAAGCTTTTGTTCAAACCTTCTTATGCTTTTACGATCCGAGAGCCTCCATTCAATCTTTGAGATGAATTCTACCATTAGTCTTCGGTCATTCACAGATAAGGCTCCTCTCTTTGTCTTTCTCTTCTTATCAGATGCAAGCTTTCCCTTTAAACCACTCAAAACTTTGTTCAGTGTACCATCTGAAAATTTGTTAAGTTCGACACTCCTCATAGCCCTTAGCTTCTTATTTCTATCTTTGTACATAACAGCTGGATGCTTTACCATGACAACTTGAAATTCTTTCAATTCTCCAGCAAACTTGATATCTCTGTGTGGAGTTGTCATGTTTATCTTCCTCATTCCTCGTTCAACACCTATCTGCAAATCTTGCACTGACATCAATCCCAATTTGGTATGCATGAATTGAAAAAGTGTCTTAAGGGCAAATCTGCAGTGTTCATTTCTCTTATTTCTGCACAATTCATCAAATAGATCTTCAATGTCGACCAGGTGCATATTGAACATATCAGCTTCTGTGAACGTATAAGTATTTCCATCAGCTCTAGTAACAGTGAACGTCGGATAGAAAATCTTAACGAATCTGTCCTTTTGTATTTTAACAAGATCAACTATCCTGAACTCACTCTTAACTTTCTCAACTACTTGTGTCTTATTCCTCAGAAAGCTAGCATAGTTGACCAGATTTGGCATGTTTGGCTCTAAGACCCTAAACAACTTAAGGAAAGAACATGGTGCTTGTCTTTTGCAAAATATTCGTTTCTCTAGAATGTCTTCAATGTATGGCATTTTGTTCCTTTTTCTTATAAACTCTGCTGATCTTTTAGCTGGAAGCTCAAATTTCTTTACTTTGTTCTTTCGGATCTCATATTTGTTCAGCAAAGTAAGCATATCTTAAATTTCTCTTTGAACAACCTGTTGTGCTTCAAACCTGAGCCTATGTTGCTTTTGAGACTCATCAGCCAGCACATATTCATTAAAAAATCTTTCCATCACCTCAACCTCATTTAACTCAACTCTTACTTGACTACCAACATTTTCCACAGAAAACTCTTCAGCTTCTTCCTTAACTTGAACCACAACCTCAGGCTTTTCAACCGTTGGTGTCGCTATAGTATCTTTCAGAATCTACTGGACTAATCCTTCTTCTTCTTCAATCCTTTCTCCTCGGAAATCAACATCAGTTAATGTAATTACATCATCATCTTCAGAAACTTCAACATATTCCTCTCTCTCTTCTTCTACACCTTGAATACTTAACTCATGATCCTTAACTTGAACATCATCTTCAGAATCATTATATTCTTCAAAATTGTAAATATCAGACTAGATGTTCAAAGGAACTGGAACATCTTCATAAAGAATCAATCCCAGCTCACTTTGTTCACCAACCGATTCTTTTGTGCTCCCTGCTTCTCTCTCTTTGACTTCTGCTTCTTTCTCTGGGTATGTTATCATCAAAACCCCAGGTGTAGGCTCATCAAGCTCTCTCCTCTTCTCCCCCTCATGAGGAGCATCATCGGAGTCCTCATCATGCTCATCATGTTTCCTTTTAGATGTGGAAGCTTGTGCCTTACACGTTTCTTCAACTGCCGCAACTCTTTTCGACAAATTTCCCAACGCAGTTATCACCGTGCTTTCCAAACTTATCATCCGCTCCCTCATTTCATCAAATTGATCAAAAACAAACTCTTTCAGCTCTTCCTTCAACTCCTCCAATGCTTGATTGGATTCAGTCTGTTTGATGGATTCCTCGGCCACTGATTTTCCTTTCAAAAATTTATGAATATTTGACATTTGGGCCATCACTTCGGACAACTGAGTAGATACATGTGTATTTACTCCAGCAACCGCTGCATTTAAAGCTTGATTTAACGTGGATTCAGTAACAAATGGGGAGAAAGTCACCACTGGGTCACTGAGACTTCCAGTTGTCACAATAGTCGAACTTGTGAAAAGCACGTCTGTGTGGCCAGTACTCAGAGATGGCAATGTAGTCGCTCTGACTGGACTTCCACCCTCTTCAAGTGACGGAGCAACAAATGCTTCCATTGTTGAGGATGTTCCGGTGGGAACACGAAGTTCAGCCACACTTACTTCAACAGATGAAGTCGACTCTAGTGTCCTAAGCTGTATAGTGTTAGGCACAAAAAGGCCCCAGTCAAACCTGTTCTACATCTGAGGGGGAGATTTATAATCAAACTTGTTGATGCATTTGAAGGTTGAATTTAAGGCCTGTTATATGCCTTATTGAAACCTTAAAATGATTCGCAATATCAGTCTAAAGCTGTTCTATATGTTGCATGTGTTGCAACTAAGACAGTTTGTCCAAGCTGCTCTGTCTGCTGAACAGGCTGGACATAAACTGTCTACGCTGCTCTACACTGTTGAGCAGCTTGGGCATTTTTAAAGTGTTCTGTTCTTTTTGAACAGAACCTGTTCTTTGTGAACAGGCTAAACACTTTATGGAATATGTTTCCAAGTCATCATGTATTGTTTTTGACTACAAGATCAGTTTACAAAGTCGAAGACAAAGTGGAAAACAGAACTGCTCAGCCTGCCCAAGCTGTTCTGTAACATGAAGACAAACGGATTATTTGAAAAAGGGTGACAGACCTTTTTCTTATATCAAAATAGGCCTTTACAAGGAAGAAAGACGCAAAGTTGACATTCCTAAATTAGTTAAAGGCAATGCAACAGTAGACAAAGTAAAAAGACAAAAGTTCTGCACATGTGAAGACAAGTCTGCTTTTCAGAAAAGTGCAGAAAAGGTTATGTTGTCTTTTCAACAAGACTTCTCCTTTTTCATTTCGTCCAATGAAGATGTTTCTCTTAGATCCTCTAAGTGAGTATAAAAGGAAGCTTCTAAGGTCAGAAAGAAGTGTGAAGAAAGCTAAGTGCTGAAACCAAGAGTGAACGTGCAAGTGTGATTTTCATGCATGCAAGCCTTCTGTGTAAACCAGCATCTGTGTGTCTAAGTTGTTTTACATAAGCTGTTCCCTTAAGTCTTGTAAATACAGTGAGTGCTTCTTAGTGAGCGTATTCATTGTATTCTAGTTTGAGTTTGTCTTAGACTAGTGAACATACTGTTGTATCTGTCATCTCAGCTTGAACTATTCCGCATTCAAGCTTGTTTGTAATTTACAAATTGTTGATAATACATACAAACATTGAGAAAAGAGTGTGTAGTTTTTAAATTGCTGTATTCACCCCCCCCTCTACAGCTTATAACTATATACTTTGGGAACCTCTCGGGACCTACAACTGGTATCAGAGCCAGGTTAGAGTGTGTGTCATTCTAGATCTCTCATTCTCCCAAGTTTCCATGGACAACAGTGCTGCAAATACTTCATACTATGACAATGGCTCTATGGGCAAACCTCCAAAATTTAATCATCAAAACTTCTCTGGTTGGAGGTGCAGAATGATGCTCTACTTAGAGAATCTGGATGTACAACTGCCAGAGATAGTGATGGAGGGTCAATATGTGCCAACCTCTGTTACTACCATAACTCCAGCGGTTGAAGGAGCTGCTCCTGAAATCAGGACCTTTGAGAAAGCAAAAGCTCAATGGTCTGATGAAGACAAGAGATTGGTGGCTCTGGATGCAAAGGCCAGAAACAATCTGGTCATTTCTCTTCCTGATGATGTGTTCAAGCAGGTTGAGAAAATGAAGACAGCAAAGGAAATGTGGGATACTTTGTGTACCGTCTATGATGGACCCACAATCACACTGGACAACAGGATCAACAATCTTGTTAGACAGTATGAACTTTTCTTTGCTAATCCAAAGGAGACTCTCACTGAAACCTACACCAGGTTTACTACTTTAGTGAATGATCTCAAAGCTGTTGGGATCACTAAGGACAGTCTTACCCTGGTGAATAAATTTCTGAACATTTTACCTGAAGAGTGGAACTACTTTTCAACAATCCTAAGGAACTCAGGTACTATCAGAAGTATGGATCTAGTCAATCTGTATGGATCCTTACTGAATGATGAACAATCAAGGCAACAAAAGAGAAATGCCTTGGAGATGTCCAAAAGAGGTGCAGCCTTTGTGGCCAATGTGAGACAACCTGTAAATCAGGTGAGTGATGTGTTCACTCAACCTGATCAACAGGATGATGACAAGGAGGAAGAGTCAGATGAAGAAGATAATGCAGATCTTGCTGAACAAGATGATGAGCAAATGATAGCCATGCTTGTCAAAAGGTTCAACAAGAAAAGGTTTGGAAGAAAAATGCTGCAAGGAGGTTCAAGTGCTGGCAAAAAGAAGGCATTTGACAAATCCAAAGCTGAGTGCTTCAAATGTGGCAAAACTGGTCACATAGCTGCTGACTGTGTGTCAAAAGCTGTTGGTCAGTCATCCAAACCCAACAAGACTAACAAGGATGATGGCTATAGGGTTAAGTACCTTATGGCCATGGCTAAGCTGAGGAAATTGGAAAACTCAGTGTCTTCCAATCGCCAAAAGGGACTTATGGCAGAGACATGTGACTGGGAGGAATCTGATTCATCATCTGATGAAGAAGATAATCAATGTCTGATGGCCAACACTGATGTCCCATCAACAAGCAGCTTCAAACAAGATATGGCTGAAGCTGAAGCCTTCAGCAGCTTAGAGAACTGGAATCCTACTATGATGTATAAGGTACAAAATTTTATGGCTTACAGTTCTGAAGAAAAAGTTAAAATGTTTGAATATATGCTTGTTGATCTCAAAGCTGCTGTTGAGAAGCATGATGCTTTACTATCTGAAATCTCTAAGCTTAAAGCTGATCTTAAAACTAAATCCAGTAAACTGGACAGTTTCCATAAGTTGGAAACTGAGCTTGATGAGTTAAAACACATCAACTCTATTTTACTGGAAGAAAAGAGAGAAACAGATATAAAGCATGCTAAGCTTCAAAAGATAGTTGACTCTTGGTGCCAATCTGCACAAAAAGTCAGCCATTGTATAAGTCAACAGATTCCTGCACAAATCCAAGCCTATCTTGGAGGGGATCTTGACACAGCAGCTTCCATCGTTGAGATCAATAATCTGAAAGAAGATTTATCCAGTCTTGGTGAACTTCCAAACACATTCATTCAAAATGTGAATGGTAAACTGATCTCAACAAACAGGTTTGTCAGGCCTCAAAATACTGACAGCTTGTGTGAACTCAGCTCAAAAGCTGATGTTGGAGTTTGTTCTCCAAGTCAGCCAGCTAAGTGCTCCGCTAGCTCACACAAGCAAAAGAAAGGAAAACATGTTCAAACTGAAGTTGTGGATGCTAAACCTGTTAACAAAACAGGTTCTGAGTCCAAAGCTGATGGTAAAAAGCATGTTAATCCTTTTGATGCTAAACACTTTGAAAATAAGTTTTCAAAAGGTAAGCAGCCTTTTTTAAACAAGGGTAAGTCTCATGTTGAAAACAAAACTGCTGTGATTTCAAATAAGTTTTCAAATCATAGTAGTAAACTGGTTGTAAACAAGAACAAACTTTTTAAAACCAGACACAGTGAGTATGCTGATAGGCAGCATAAATCACAATCCAGTAGGGGCAAAGATAAAGCCATTGCTCAAACTGGAACAATTGGGAATAAGTTTCCCAAACTTGTGGAAGCTCAAAAGCCAATCAAGCTTCCTGTCTTTGACATCTGTCCTCCCAAAAAGAGGAAAGAAGAGACAGTCAAAGCTGTGGCTACTGAACTCTCCACACAAGCTGTTGATTCAACAAAGAATGCTAAACCTGCTGAAAGAATCAACAAAAATAGCTCAGAATGTGTTTCTGAGGGATCTTCTTCCAAAAATACTAAAAAGAGAAAATGTTACAAATGTGGGAAGAAGACACATCTGGCCAAGGACTGTCCTGAATCTGAGGAAATGAGGCCTGTTAACTCTGTTGTTTCTCTCACAGCTGTCACAAGCAGTGTTGGAAATGGCACAGTTACTGAGAATGGTATTCAAGCTGATACCATTCAGATATGGAATATTAGTGTGGATATTTCAAATCCATCAACAAATGTTGATGAAGTAGGAGAACTCATCTCTGTGATGAGTTCCCCTAAAAATGACTAATAATTCTCTTATCACTCTGCAGGAAAAACAACCTTCCCAGGTTTGGTACTTGGACAGTGGCTGCTCAGGGCACATGACAGGTTGTAAAGAATTGCTGAGTGAACTCAGGCCTGAAAAAGGGCCAAAAGTCACCTTTGGTGACAATGTACAGGGATCCACTGAGGGATATGGAACTCTTAAAGCTGGTGCTAGCAGTGTTCAAAAGAGTAGCCTATGTGGTGGGCTAAAACATACCCTTGTTAGCATAAGTTCAAACTATGTGAATGCCCCTGGCTACAAGGGTTAACTTTGAATGAGCACCTGGGATACATAATTGGATTCCCAAGGCAAAGTTGTGCTAATGTGCTCAACGAAAGAAAGGTGTAATATGTTTTGTGGATACTGCATTCTGCTGACCCCACAACTGAAACCCTGTTTTCTCACAAGACAAAATGCTGATCTAAAACTGGCTATGGCACAGGAAGACTGTCACATCTGAACTTCAAGAAACATCAAACCAAACCCTGTAAGAAAAAGAGTTTGGTGACAGGTTTGCCTTCTATGACTTTTTTGCTAAGGATAGATTATGCACAGCTTGTGAGAAAGGCAAGCAGAGAAAAACATCTTTTAAATCCAAACATAATTTCTCTATTGATACTCCACTCTTCTTAATCCATATGGACTTGTTTGGACCTGTTAATGTCCCAAGTCTAGGAGGAAGAAGATACACTCTTGTAATGGTTGATGAGTTCTCCAGGTACACATGGGTGATCTTTCTAAAGAGCAAAGGAGAGGCTGCTAGAGAGATTATTGGATTTGTCAAAAAGATGAAATTGCTAAACTCTGCCCAAAGTAAAGCAGCTTAGAGTGATCATGGTACTGAATCAGAAACAGTACTCTTAAGACTTCTGTGAAGAAGAAAAGGTATCACTCAAAACTTTTTCAGCTTGTAAGAACTCCTCAACAAAATGGAGTTGCTGAAAGGAGGAAAACCGAACTCTTCAATTGAAGCGCCCAGAACCATGCTGTGTGCATGCAGGTTTAACCTTCATCACTTTGGGCTGAAGCTGTTAACACTGCCTGCTTCACCCAAAACAGATCCTTAGTGGTGAAAAAGATTCACAAAACTCCCTATGAGCTGCTCAAAGGGAGGAAGCCAAATGTCAGTTATTTCCAATGTTTTGCGATGTCCCTGTTTCATTCTGAATTCAAAGGGACCAGCTGTCAAAGTTTGAACCTAAAGCTGATGAAGGTGTGTTTGTTTTGGCTAACTCTGCTATCTCCAAAGCCTACAGAAGTATCAAAACAAAAGAAAGGTGATAGATGAATCTATCATGTCACCTTTGAAGAGTCCAAGAATGCCTCCACCAAAGCTGTTCCTTGAATCAGTTTCAGGAGAACTTAAACTTGATGATCTGATGCATTCAATCAATGAAGAGGACTCAAGAAGCTTTCCACTACACCCAAGTAGTGGAACCTGTTAATCATGAGGACAAGAATGATGATTATGTCCAATTAACATCCCTGTGTGAATAAATGTACTGACTTAATTACTACTGCATGTCCAGAACCTATCAATGCTGATTTTCCCAGTTCCTCTGCTGATATGTTCAACAGTGGTCAGACATGTTCAACAAGTGAACAGGCTCAAGACAACAGTATGTCTGAAAATCTTGAGAGCTGTTCAACAGGACCTGCTGAAGATGTTAACAACTCAGGTAAATCATCATTGAAAAATGATCCTAAGTGGATCAGGTGTCACCCCAATGATCAAATAATTGGTGAAATCAACAAAGGGATACAAACACGGTGGGACAGCTTAGGGAACTTTTGTATGTTCTCTAGTTTTGTTTCACTGATGGAGCCAAAGAAGGTTGATGAAGCATTAAAAGATGCCAATTGGATCACTGCCATGCAAGAAGAGCTCAATCAGTTTGAGAGAAAC